>UFQX01000011.1:411928-661771 GCA_900497675.1 Arapaima gigas
GGGGGGGGGGGGGGGGGGGGGGGAATCCTTCATACTTATGTCCTTTTCCTGCAGTCTGCCTCATTCCAGTGAGTCATCAACCACATGTAGACAGCCAGCTGAAATTTATTGCATCTGTTGTTTCGAAGCAAAAACAAGAGGCATGCGAAACTCAAGCCATCTGTACTACATCGCTGGGTCCGTACACCATACATGATGCTTAACAAGAGTTCCATCCTTCTTGCTCAGTTAAAAGATCAAGCAGCTGTGCATGTATGAAGAAACAAGAAAATAAGTTTCTGAGACAGTGAATCAATAAGAGACCAACCAAAGTGGGAAAGGAATGGACTGCACCACTTCAGAGTGTGGGGGAGCAGGTGCGGTAGGGCAGAACAGATTTCTGTGAGCAGCAAAGGTTAGCAGTGTTGTGCTGATAGAATACATGTTAGTACATCCTTCTTGGTTCAAGAAGGAGCAGCACTGAAAAGCCAGTATTTGGGATGAAGTGCGGAGAAACGGAAGAGCGGCTCTTCTGTATCACAGAAAGTGGTCTGTTCTGCCTGCGACTGCTATAGTTCAAGATGGCAGTTGGCCAGCAGATGAACGGCGCACTAGGGCCAGACTGTAGCTGTAGCCACACAAACAATGGGTTTGCATTTTCAATGAGCACTGACTGATTCCTGGCAAATACTGCCGTCTTGGAACCAAGTGCTCTGTTTCTGCTTGGTTTCCCACTGTGCACAGGTGAGATGAAAAACAAAGGAAAAATAATCTGATGCAGCAAAGAACTGACCACCAGCAGTTTTAGGCGGGGTTGTCGGTGGGTGCAAGAAAACTGCATTAATCTCAGTGTATCTATGTGCTGTGTTGACGTGCCAGCTGATATGAACCCCGGTGCTACAGAAGTACCAGGCTACATGTCATAGGCACTTTGTGGTCTGCGTTACTGGGCAGACAAAAATGTATAATTACAAAACCGAAACTGTGCTCATCCCTGAGTATGAACGCGTTTGGCAGTGTGCTACTGTGCCACTGAGACAATGAGGAGAACAGCGCAGCAGAGTTTCTCAGTCACCCTCGTATTCTGCAGTTCCCTGTTGCCCTGGAAACAGATGCTCTGCTCACATTCTTTGCGCTTTCCTCAATTTTTCCCACTTCATTGACAAAGGGACAGCATCCCCCACTCAGCCACCCTGCCCAACCCAACCTAACCTGCTGCACAGCTTCCTCTGTGACCTGCTGCAATCATTAAACACTGTCGCACACTAGCAAAGACAAGCCCCCAGCCCCAACAGCACATGCACAAACACGGTGCACACACCGCAGATCCACTTAGAAAGCCATCTAATGTTGAATGGCAGTATGGGGAGGCTCGCGCATGACTGTCAGCTGCTGCAGTGAACTGACATGCAGCTAATCGCTGTGCCATCTAACTAGGAGCTAAATCCACTGCACAGCTCTGCAGCAGCACCTAGGAGTGGGTGGTTTGTGTGAAGGGAGGGTGTTGCCGATGACACGGCACCTTGCGTTCATTTGAATAACAACAGTCACAGAAAGTGCTGCTCTTGCCAACATTTCCCAGACCAAATGGAACATCTGTACAGAATTTGACATGCGTTTCACAAAAACACACACACCCATAATCCCAGGACAGTAGAGCTGTTTGCTTTTTTGGCCTTTTTAAGGCAATACTTTATGTATTTTTTGTTGTCCTCCAGCACTCCTTACATTCCATTGCGGTGACTTCTCCTTCCTGGCCAGAACAGGAACATTCCTGGGAAGTCTCTGACTGACAAAAACAGCTCAGCACCACAGTGCCTGGGCAGCCTCCCTGGGGGGGCTTTGGGTTGAGAGGGTGATTCCACAGCTGGAGCGCTTCATGGAGACGCACTGCTGCTGCAGATCTGCCACTGCTCCCAGCCTCAGCAGGACCGTGAGAGATGATGTGTCACACCGGGGCACTGCTGGCTGTGTGAGGTGCTTGGTCTCTTTGCAGATCAAGAGGAGGCCGATCACAATGAACACTCTCTCCACACGGTCATGTTTCTTACAGAATGGAGCACTTCAGACATGACAGCATGCCCTGAGGTTCTTCTTTCTGAAGGCTAGCAAAATTAATTAATACTATATTTCTGTGGTCAAGATAATATCTCTCTGTGGATTACATGTCAGCTTGAGAAGTGTAAAACATACCAGGTAATATTAAAAGTGGTCTTTCAACTGTTACCTGTTGTGCAGCTCTAACAACAGGTGATAATTATTTCCACAAAAAATGTGCCGTTGAAAATAATTATGCATTTTTTAGTGACAAATCAAAATTGGATCATTACAATATGTCAGCTGTCATGATTGTAAAATAGTTAACCCATGCAAAGTTTTGTTGTTATTGTTTTAACATTATTCTTATTGTTTTTTTTTCTTTCCTCAAAATGGAGCAGCACAATGTAAACAAAAAAACGTCCATTTCAGTTTAGAATGACAGAAAAGGCCTTTCGTGGCTGTAAAATAAATCACAAAATGTTCCATTTTGTTAATTTGCACAATGTCAGAAGCAATTAGGTGAACAACTTTTTATTTTTTAGCTGGGGGAAAATGAAGGGAGCTGGAACATGCTGAAATGGTTTTGTCAGGTAGCATTAACAAACCTTGTGTAAACACACGACCAGGGTACGAAATGCCAGTGTGTGACGCAGGTAGGCTGAGCTTGACCTTAGCTGGCTGGAGACGCCAGTTACGGCAGCGAGCGCTGGAGCATGACCATGAGTGCCACATAGCTAATGACATGAAAGGGGAGGACAAGGCCATGTGACGTGTTTGTGAGCAGAGGACATCAGTCAGAAAACAGCCCTCAGGGTAAGAGGGTAGGGTATAAGAAACACACACACACACGGTTGCCAGTCTCACTCCAAACAAGCTGTTATTTTTTCTTGCTTCAAGTGATCGCCACTGGTGGGGTAGGGAGGGGGTCATGAGCTACCAAATGCAGAGGATTAAACACGGTCAGCAGGAGCGTGATCGAATCATAAGAGGCGGTCATTAGCTTCACAGCTTCACATCATAAACTGATGGTGTTTAAGAGGCTAATCTTTTGTTAAGGACTCTCAGTGTCTCACCATCTCTCTCTCACACACACACACACACACACACACACACACACAGTTACTTTAAGGTGAATTTCATCTCGAGACTGTTGTGTCTACAGCCTTTCTCTGTCGTGCTTTGTTTACTGTTCTTTCATCACATTAACACACACGCCCTTCTAAAAGTCAGAGCAAGAAAACCCCATTACCTGCCATAAATGAAGCTCCTCCGTTAATTAATTTGCCTAATCTGTGTAATACACTGTCGCTGACAACATATTAGTGTGACCAACAGCTTCTAGTACTTAACTCACTATTTAACCTCTGTTTATTTTTAATTTTAAGGTCAGTCATTTCATTAGACCAGACAATGTCTTCCCTTTCTGTTCTCATAAGTGTTCCCTTTTCATCGGGCTCCCTTGGGTGCCCCTCCCCCACTCCCTCCTCAACTGACTAACCAGGTCACATGAAATACACCCACTGCGCTTCTATCCAATACCTGCAGTTTTCACCAATGGCACAGAGCAAAGGAAACACACAGCACCCTGCCCGTCACTGCCTCAAAGCCAAGGAGAATTGAACATTTCACCATGACATGAGAAACATCTCAAACCTCCACCAACACTTTTAGCTGTTTCTAAACTTCAATTCCAGCTCTGAAAGAGAACGATAATGACACTGTATGGTTCAGTGATATTAATGCATTATATTACTGCATCCCAGTATCCATGACATACTCTGTATTACAGTGGTCCCACCTGAGATGCACATTCTGAGTTTGATGTGTTCTGGAGAACAGCTGCCAGCGTAGTTGTTACATCTGCAATTTGGGGAGCAATTCGGAAGGCAAACGCTTGTAATGTTAGAATCTTAATTTCATACGTCCTGAAAGAAATTAAAAGGTTTGAAAACTTTTATCTAGATAATTATTAGTTTAGTTTCGCTTTTGGAAGAGGCGCGCGGAGAGGATGCAGTAATACTTCAATATGTGGTCTCTGCTCGTGCATGCACGACATTCCAATGACGTAACTGCAGCAGACTGCAGCGAGGACAAAGACTGCCATGGCAACACGGGCAAGACGCGCGAGCCGCGCTCAGTTACTGTATACATCCATATGTTGGCATAACACAATGTTCGGATGTTCGAATTTATTAATAACTGATTTTTTTCCGGGTTTTACATTGCAAGATATGCATGTGCAGCTGAATTAAAAGTGTATATTGCAGAAGTAGTCAGCATTTGAACCAAGCTAGTGTTACATGTTCTTTTCCATAACTAGCTAGCTAAGGAAACACGCCATTTTAATCACCCTGCGACGAACCAAAAACTCGAACTCGAAAAATAACAATGCTACACAATTCTAAAAAAAAAACTACACGACTGTTGTTATGCAAACTCGAAGGGATATTAGATTTGCGATGCGAAAGTAGAACAATTAAACCCACCACACTCGTGTCCAGACAAAAGTGCGTTAGGATGCAGCGCCTGCAGACTCCTCACAGCGGCGCACATCGCAGTCCGGAGTTGTACACGTCCGCCATCTTGCGGTCTAACTGCATATTAATGTTACATTAAATCATGCAGGGTGGGTTTAATCTTTATGCAACTGATGGCAGAAAAAGTGTATGAACGATATTGTACTCATGTTAAATACAATAATTCATTAATTTAGTTTTTAGGATTCCTCTTTAGCGATATGGCACTTTGTCATTAAGTTTCATTTCATTTATTTTTTAAATTCATGTTCACTGTCTGTCACTTAAAATCCGGACAGAAAACATTTTATATCAGGCACAAAGCATATCAACTTCTTAAAATTTAAACAGCCTATTGAAAGTGGATAATACGTTCTCAAATACACAGAGCATAAAGTAGATTAAACGTAAATGATTTACCCTGCCCTCACCCATATTTTCAAAGTGGTTATGAAATTGGTTTTAATTGTAATTTAGGATTATAGAAAAACAGACGACGGTTCACCAGACCGTTTCCATCAGAACGATGTCGGTTCCTCTGAGAACAGCGCGCAACTGGAACGAGACGTAGGGAGCGAAACCCGCTGCAAATTCCACTCATCCCGACTGACTCGAACATAATGTTCGTTCAACATGTGGACGGTCACGGTGAGGATCAGTTTAAATTACTACTATACAGTAGCAGCTGTACAGATTTAAGTTTTTTGGCAAACACTGCATTTGCGTTTTCATGGGGCTTTTGCCTATAGTAAACGGTCATACTTCATAAACTTGGCATTACATTCCGCACTTCACTCTATCTTAATATAATAAAGTTACTCCTTACACACCCACTGTTGTTTATATATAAACAACACAAGCAAACAATAGAAGACAATGTCTTTATTGAATGAAGCAAAGTACAATGAGAGAATTTAAAACAGACAATGAGGAAAATAAATAAGGTGGATGCTTTACCCTGTGGAGAGCAGGAAAAAGGTAGTTTTGCTGAAGGAAGATGTTTCCCTTTGGAAAGCAGGATTTATTCTCCACTTTCATAAAATAATCCAAATTCAGTAAAACAGCATTTTTTGGCACAATCAGGGAGTGTGAGAAGGGGGCAACCCACACCAGAAGCTGTCCTACTGCCCTCAGTGCTGTAGAGGAGTCTGAGTCACCAGGTGGGGCTCTGGTGGCATTACTGTGGTCTTACTGTGGTCATTGCCACTGAGAGTGATGGGCTGTTACCGCCCCAAAGCCACATGGTCGAGTGTGTGGGGCCCAATTTGTCAGAGGCAGACATCAGCCTGGCACTTGTGTATTCACAATAATATACAACCTCAAGTAGATATATTTATATATAAACACAAAGTGTAAAATCTTACACAACAGTTATTCTAGGTTTCCCTCCACTTTCAGTATTTCAACACTTCTCGGCAGCAATAGTGAGGAAAATGAGAAACTAATACAAGTCATTACATTTTTAACAAACTTTCAATTGCAGTAGTTTACTTCTGGGCAGAACCCCAATCTAACTGGAACTGCAACAATCCTATATATTTCATCCCTCAACCAAAATCAGACAAACAACTGAAAAGCAAAGCAAAGAACAAAAATAAAAACCAAGCATTACTGATGAAAGTGGTAAATAGTCAGTAGCATTCACAAGAGGGCAAGCCCTATAGTGCTGAGGCAGATGAGAGGGGTTGGCGGGGGGGGGTTCAGGTCACATCTTTCGGGTGGAGGCAGAGTGACAGCAGCCATTGCTGAGCTTCCCAATTCTACACCACCCAGTTGTACAACTGCTTCTCAGTGACCCACAGTTCACATCTGCGGCAAGGCTCTTTAACTGGGGCCACAGGGACAGCCATTCATGCAGAAAATGCAGCTTGTATAAGAGTCCCTGCCAGGGTTTTCAGATTGAACTGAGAGAAAAACCCAATGAGAGACACTGTTGCACTGATATGCCAACAAAGGTTGCCAGCAATAAAGTCAAACTTATTATCTGTCCTGCATTACATTGCCTATAGTTTGATAAGGATGTCAATGAGTGCTGCAGCCAGGTGGAGAGGTGATATGTGGAACACAGGAAGGCCAGGCACGGGGTTACAAGGGGGGGATGGAGATAAAAATGATGACAGTGGCTTCAGTGCAGATGATGAGAAGCTTAGTGTCCTTGAGAACAGCATGGCTGCCGTTGGGTGTTGCTAAGAGACCCACAGGGACAGGTCAGGTTGAAGAGCAGGGAAATTGGTGTGTGCGCATGGGACGGATGGGTTGCACTGGAACCAAGGTGTCTGTGCATCCAAGGAGAGCTCAGGCTAAACCTGTGGGCTACACCTGGCCTTTGAAGGCCTCCAGGTTGAAGGCTGTGTCCAAGAAACGAGCCAGTTCCAGAAGGTGGGCCTTCTTGTTCCCTGTGGCAGGAGCTGCTGCGGGCTCACGACCAGCATACCTGTGGATGTGGAGACAAACACATGCACAGACACACAGGTACACACACAGAAGAATAAATATTTAGTTCAGCAAAAAATAACCAGTGGAGAACAATATGTGCAAGTGATTGTTGTGAGACAGGAGACTGAGCTGAAATGGACCAGACAAGGGAACTGCGTCAGTGATGGTTACGTGGTGGAGCTAGAGGACAAGATTACCAGACAGGGCGTGTGCGGTTGATAGTGGTACGCATGCGGGGCTTCACATAGTCATAGTAGCCCTGGTTTTTGTGCTCCTCCTGGCACCACACCAGGTCTGCCTCTGGGTACTTGTCAGTCTCTGCCTTCACCAGGTCGAAGGGGAACGGAGATAGCTGTCCAGGGGAAAGGGACAAACCGTGGCTCACAGGACACATTTACTCGCATCAAGGTGGCATTCTGTGTGTATATACGCGCGCGTGCGTGCGTGCGTGCGTGCGTGCGTGCGTGCGTGCGTGCGTGCGTGCGCGTGTGAGCAAACCTGCTCGACACGAGCAATGGCCACTGTGTCTTCCAATCCCCGGGCTTTGCGCTCCCGGGTCAGCTCGTAGTACACCTTCCCTGTACAAAAGATGAGTCGCTTCACCCCACCAGGGTTCTTGGATGCTTGCCCATTTTCTGGGATCAAACGCTGGAAATGAGTGCCTGTAAATACACACGGGTAGAGTTTGTACATGGGAACACACATTTACAGAAAGACATGTAGGAGGGGTCTGTTATACACTAACAAAAATGAAAATACTGAATCCAAATGCAGAGACATTTTCCATGCCACTTCTCACCTGGTAACATATCATCAAAACTGGACTTGGCCTCCGGGTGGCGCAAAAGGGACTTGGGGGTAAAAATGATGAGCTGGAGGAGGGGGGTGGGGCAAAGTAGTAAAACATTAAAAAAAAAAAGGATAAGTACCCTACAACATTAAAAAATACTTCATGGAAAAGAGTCCCACCGGCTTTCTGAAGGGTAAGAGTATCTGCCTCCGCAGCACGTGGAAAAAGTTGGCTGGATTAGAGCAGTTCACCACAATCCAGTTGCAGTCATACAGCTGGCGCACGGCAAAGTCCTCTGTGATTTTCTGCGACAAGAGGAACAAGATGTTAGACGGGCATCAGCACTGGCTACCATGAACTACTACTGTGTTGTGCAAAGTGGGCCAGGAGGCTGGGTCAGTACCGGGAAGACGTCTGGGTCATCGTTGCACATCTGCAGGAACCTCTCGGGTCGAGCGGAGGAGTGCTCTGGGCCCTGTGGGGAAGGGAGCGGACTTTATTCTTAGCTTCGATTGAATACAGTCACCACTTTGTGTCAAACAAGACACTTGATACAACCCCTTAATTTTCCTTGTCAAATAAAAGACGAAAAGGAAAAGAAAATCAGTTGCAGAGGGTGGCACAGTGAAAGAACCATTGAACATAGCACTGGAAGAGAAAGTAAAGGCCACGTCTGACGAGAAAAAAAAAAAAAGGACAGCGGGCAGTCAAGTGGTTACAGAGTGGGACTGATTACCCCAAAGAACCAATACTAGACAACAGCAGAGTGTTTAACCTGAGCAACTTCAGTAAGATGCTGTTTTCTGAGAGACAGGCCAGGTGTAATGTACGCCATGAAAGACAGGGACAGAGCGCCCTCACCATGCCCTCCATGCCGTGGGGCAGCAGCAGTACAATGCCGTTCTGCCGCACCCACTTGGCCTGACCGGGGCAGATGAACTGGTCAATGATGCACTGGGCTGTGTTGTGGAAGTCACCAAACTGGGCCTCCCAGACCACCAGGGAGTTGGGGCTGGCCATGGCGAAGCCCAGTTCAAACCCTGTACAAAGAGGGGGACAGTGTTTAGTCACAATGGGTAGATGCATGTGGAACACATGAGTAGCGTGGAGTCAGACTGACCTAGCACTCCATACTCTGACAATGAGCTGTTGCACACGGTGTAGGGGGCCTGGTTGGGGGACAGGTGGTTCATGGGGATGCAGGTCCTCTTGTCTACATTCTGATCATGGAGCACATGGTGACGGTGGCTTGAAGAGCAATAAATACAACAGGTGAAAAATTAGAGGTGGGAAATTTACAAAGTCAAATGAATGTGAAGTTGCAATGATTTAAGGCACGATGGGTGGTGCATACCTGAAGGTGCCCCTCTCTACGTCCTGCCCACTGAGCCGCACGTGGATGCCCTCTTTTAGCAGCGAGCCGAAAGCCATATACTCGCCGAGCGCCCAGTCCACCATGCGGTTCTTGATCATCTCCGCTCGGGCCTTTAGGATACGGCTAAGTCCTGGGTACACACATCTTACAATCAGATATCCCCTCCTTTTTACACAGAGAGGTTTATTACTGCGCTGATGCCAGAAGCAAACCGTCCCGTTTCCCAGTATTTGACAAAGTAGCAAAGAAACAGCCTTATGTTGTGTTTTTCATGTAACAGGAACACCCTTTATGCTGCATGAGGATGGAGGTTTGTGTGACTGTGTCTGCCCACACCTCCATGGATGGTAAAGTCCTCCACAGGCACAGAGGAAGCCACCTGCCCAATATGGCTAAGTTCCTCCTCATTCAGACCAGTGGACGGGCAGCTCATACTCTTGGGCTGGCCGTCCAGGGTGAAGAAACCTGCAAGCACAGATATCAGTTAACAAGAAACAATGCATAATCCAACAGTTTTTAAATAAATGTTTCCCACAGTATCAGTACTATTTGATACAGAAAAAGTTCCAGAGCACTTCCAGGACACTCCCATACTCACCGGGCCAGGGCGAGTCTAGCCAGTGCTTAATGTGGAGGATCTTCTCGTCTTTGGAACGTTCATATGCCACCTCGCAGATCTTGTCGTACTTGGCAATCTCCTCCTAAAAGGAAGAGGCAAGGCAGGACAGGACTAATGAGCCAATCTTTGTGTATGAGAGCAAGATGTACACACAGGGCCACAGGACTACCTCCTCACCTCGTACTCCTGCTGGGTAACGGCTCCCTCTGTGATCAGCTTCTCGGCATACTTCTGCAGCACTCCCTTTTGCTTCCTGATCTGCTTGTACATGAGTGGCTGCGTGAACATGGGCTCATCCATCTCGTTGTGGCCATTCCTCCGGTAACACACCTGAGCGCACAAGAACTATTTGTCAACTATCAACCTACTCCTCCACTTTAAACTATGCCTTTATCCCACTTTGGAAAATAACTCAGTTTCAAATAAGACAAAAATTTGTGATAAGACAGCCTCGTAAAAAACACTAATATAAAGCTTACAAAATTGCACTTTATGCTGGTTTTGAAAAATGCCAACAATGTAGGTCACCTGCAGCCTTCACTCAGAGCTACAAAAATGCAGGTTCATACTGAGCGGTAGGAGCAGAACCTACCAGGTCCACCACAACATCTTTGTGGAAAGTGGCCCTCCACTCAGCAGCCACATTGCACACATACATCACGGCTTCAGGGTCATCTGCATTGACGTGGAATATAGGCGCGTTCACCACACGTGCCACGTCGGTGGGGTAAGGCGAAGAGCGTGCCATGCGAGGGTCTGTGGTGAACCCGATCTGAGGGTTTTGGTCATTAGAAGTAATGTCAACACAAACATGCCTGCATTTCTCTGCTGCCTCCATACTGTTAACAAAAATAAGCAACAGTCATACTCATGTTTAACTCATACAAATAAAAAATGCACTGGTGTGGTCCTGTGTATGTGGAGGTGAAACTGAGAACCCTTGCACACCTGGTTGTTGACGACCACGTGCACAGTGCCGTGGGTAGTGTAGGATGGCAGATCACTCAGATGAAAGGTCTCGTACACAATGCCCTGTCCGGCAAAGGCAGCATCACCATGGAGAAGGATGGACATCACCTGGAACACGACACATAATAAGATGACAACATCACTCATCACTACACTACTCAATTAACGTCACAGAACGGAAAGCAACCACACAAGCTCCCACAGGACCATGCAGCAGGTCCCACCCTATTTCCTTCAGTGTCTCCACAGTAGAATTGCTCAGCCTTGGTCTTGCCCTGCACTACTGGGTCCACAGCCTCCAGGTGGGAAGGGTTGGCCACTAGTGACAGGGTGATGTTGCGGTCAGTGACACGGTTGATCCTTCGGTGATACATGCCCAGGTGGTACTTCACATCACCAGAACCCTGATACAAGGCAAATTTAACATATTTAATTTATATATCTCTTGCCGAACATACTGTGCGTCTCACTAGGGAGCACGTTTTATTGAAAGAAAAACAACATTAAATGTTCAATTGCACATTTACAAAAGCAATTAAAAGGAACAAGTTCAAAAGCACAGCAAGGACACAAGCAGACCTCATCAGCTGCCTCCAGCTTTGAGTCAAACTGGCAAAAGATTTGTTCCAACTCCTTTCGGATCACATTGGCCAAGACATTTAGGCGACCCCTAGAAGCAATAAGGCATTTGTAAATATGCATGTAAAATTTCTTTTTCCAAGAAATTCACAAACTGCCTACTTTAACTATGTCCCTGTCCCTCACAAAAGTGCACATTCAACTTGAAGAAAATTATCATTCTCTGACCTGTGCGGCATGCCCATAATGACATACTCCACGCCATTCTCACTCGACTTGTCAATGATGGTCTTGAGGGCAGGGATGAGTGACTCACAACCCTCCAGCCCAAAGCGCTTCTCTGAGGACCACTTCCTCTGCAGGAACTCCTCAAACCTGTAGAGGGACAAGCAATCATTACTTTGAAACAAGAGCCTGCGATGTATGGAGATAGTCCTTAAGGCATCCAAGAGGTAGAGAAGTACAAGAAATACTTATGATTTAGCATCTGTATACATATAATGACACCTATTGGGACTGCATACATATGCAGTACATATTAACTGTACTGGCTAAAGATAGTACATGCACAAGAGGTCCAATATCAAAAACCAGAAGGTTCTGTATTTTGGCTCCAATGTGGTGGGATGAGCTCCTTCTCTCCCTCAGAATTGCTGAATACCTCTTCACATTTAAGAAGGGCCTCGAAATGTACCATACCCACTTCTCTCCCAATCTCTCATCTGCTTCTTAAAGTTGTGCTACATTATCTGTCTCAATTACCTTTGTATTTCCAACTGATTCTATATCCAGCCACTTTTGTTCTATATGCTGGGGGAAATGGTGGTTTTGGACAAATTGGCATGTTTTGAGATTCACGCACCTGCATCAGCATCTCTGTGTATTGGTAAAATACACTTTTGTTTATTCTGAGTTGCACACCGCTTTGGAAAAAAGCATCTACTAAATAAATGCAAATGTAAGATATTGGTTCAAGTAATTGCACTGTAAACTGTAGCATCACTGTACTGGGGTTTCAATTTAACAGTCAAGTAAAATATCCGGTGTTGCAGGTGCTGAAAGAGCCGCTGTCTCACAGTGACCGGACCATGCAATTGGATGTTCCAGTGTGTGGGAGTTCGATCCCTGCTCAGTTTGCATGTTCTCCAAATATTTCTATGGGTTTCCTCCAGGTCCTTGTTTCCTTCCACAATCCAAAGACATGTTTCAGGTTAATTGGTGAATCTAATGTACTCACAGTGTATGTACATGTGCTAAACAGCTCTGGTTTACAGTGCAAAGAGTGCAATGATTACTGAGACTTTTACTGTTGTGTATCTAGAATTGGAAAAAGCTAAACACAGGCATCCCTTGATTTACATGTTGTCACTGAAACACAATTTGATTTTTGATACCATTACTTGATTTATGTGCTGATCTGCTCAATACAATGGACTCTGGCAAAAAAAAACCTCTCTCAGAGATGTCTATGTAAATATCTTGGTCATAACTGGTCAGTGGATGATATCACATGGTGTACATTAAAAACAGAACATGGCAGAAAGTTACAGGTTCTGTGTTCCCCTACCGCATCCGAGTGAGACTAAAATTTTACACCTATTCGTGTTCAAGGCACACAACACCCCCAACAAACTTGGTTTTGTTTGTTTTAAACATGAGTAGAGGTTTCATTCACATCGGACCAACTCATTACACTGTGCAGCACAATGCCTGTGTTTATGTGTGCTGCTGATGTGTGTGTGAGGTGATGCTTGTGTGCTGTACTACACTATGTGTGCTATAAGGTATTTTACTGTGTTTTAGTGATATTTGGGAAAGTTGGTTTGGGCATTTTTGGATGGGCAGGGAAGCATCGTTATTTTACCCGTTAGAACTAATGAAAATGGCTGTCTCCATTTATGTAGCCTTTTCAGGAACCAATTAGATGCGTAAATCAAGGGATGATTGTAGTATACAGTCACTGTATTTTGCTTTGCAGAAAAGCATCTGCTAAATTAATTAATATAAAGGCAACTAATCAAATAACTATTTACTGGAACAAATGAGACACTTATGTGGTATTGAACTGCATGTTAGCCAATGGATTAGTGGTGATCTCGCGCAGCGCTGACCTGGTGGAGCGGACCATGCGTGCCAGCAGAGTTCTTTTTTCTTCCAGGGTGAACTGCATCACCCCAGGCTTCTCAAACTTCTGCCGGATCCACTGGCATTGTTCCAGGTCGTTGATGAACATGAACTCCACCCCTATGTGCTGGCAATAGGCCATCTGAAGAGAAGGGGTATGCTCTGTGTGTCTATATGCATGCAGGTCCTCTATAAGTAGCAATTTGATTACTGTTCAGTACTTGAAAACCCAAACTAAGTAAACATCTGGAGCTGGGTTAAGCAAGACAGCCCCAAAAGGCTGGGAAAGACATACATTTTAGTGGATACATCTGAATCTTTCCAGTGGTTGCTTTTGAGCCAACACTTAAACTCCTAAACCATGTTTCCATTTTTACTGATGAAAAAGCTGAAAGATCAAAGGATGTAATGGCAGAGGCAAGCTCAGAGTGGGCTGGAGTATACAGATCAGCTCATTCACATCTGCATGGGGCACATGGCAGGATTAAGGGGGGGCAGCACCTCAAGGCGTCGGATGATCTCTCGTAGAGGCAGGGCACTCTCGTTGCCCCCAATGAAGGTGGTGGTGGGCAGACGGAACACCTTGTCGAGGTCAGACTCGTCCAGGCCGTAGAACCCTGGGATCAGCAGCAGGATCATCATCAAAAAGTAGACGTAGGTGGGGCAGGAGAATAGGTAAGGGGAAGGGTAATGAGGGTGATGGCAAATTGCAGGAACAGCAAGCCAAACACAGGAAAAAATAAGAAATAATGTATGTGTCCAAGGAGGCAGAAGATAAAAAAAAAGAAGCAAGGTGATGTTCAACAGAGCAGCAGCAGGGTTAGTAAAACACAAACATAAAAAATATATATTCAAATATTTGCAAAGCATTGTGCAAATAAGGCAAGGAGAGAGATGAGACATGCGGCCAATTAATGGAGTGACAAGGAAAAATGTGAAGAATTGTTGAATGGAAGGTAGAAAAAAGAGGACACAGGTAGAACAATTGGAGGGTAAGGAGCAGAAAATGGGGTTATAAAAACAGCATAAACGCATGAAAAATTGTTAAAATGGAAAGGGAAAAAGGAAAAGATTCATTAATGTTACAATGATCCTTCTCTGATGCATTTAAATAAAAAAAGCTCTGATTTTGCCCCTCAGGCAATAATGAGCTCAATCCCTATCTGGGTGATCCAAAAGAGGTTTTCATGTCAAACAGCATTGTGCGTTGCAACTATAGCAATATATAGGGAATGTCCTTGTAGACTTTGAAATTTAATATGCTCATTTCTATGAACAACAAGCAGCCATGCTCACATTCTGCAGAAGTTCTTCACTTGATGCCTTTATCCAGTGTGATGTGCATACAGAATCCATACAATAAGCACTCTGATGCTTTCCTATCCCTTTTTTGCTTCAGCGCTATGGCTTCCACAAGGGCTCCTCCAGGTTCCTCCCTTGTACTCGGGTTTTAACTTGTACACAGGCTCTGCTTCCTCCTTTATCCTCTGTCAGGCTAGAATTCTAAGCCCCATCCAACTTGCACTGCTGTATCTTCTCTAAACCTCATAGTATCCCACAGAGGCTTCAGATACCAAGTTTCATCTCAACATCCTCACTGTCTCCCCTCTTTCCTCAGTGACAGTGTGCTGGCTACAAGTGGAGCTAAAAAGTTACGGACACTTCACAGGTGAGGAAGAGGTACTGAGAGTGAGACTGTTTGCAGAAACCATTACTTTACATTATATTACAACTTGGTGTTTATTGGGGCTGTAAACCAATCTTATATGCTCCTCTTAAAAAGCTGAGCTCAAATACACAGCTAATTTTTTCCTGTACTGCACTTGGTGCTTTTTTATTTAAGCTGACTGCTGCCACTGGAACTACACAAATATAGTAATATCTGGACAATACAGAACTGAACCTGAACTATAGAATCTGAAGTTGTGAGTAGCATGAATATATCAAGTATATTTGCTATTCCAATGGCTGCAGTTACATCTCTAGGGAAGTACTCCATCTTTGCCTTGGCAAACTCTCCCCACCATATCATCTGTACATCTTATACATCCTATCCTCTAACCTGATGTCACGCTTCCACTGTCAACATTTAAACCTTTCACAAATGTATTCCCAGATGACAACCTCCCATCAATAATGAATATTGTTGAATATTGTTCTGCTGCATTACATATGCTCAAATTAGAAATGATTTAACATGACCCTTCTTGTACTTTGGTTATAGTTACACCATTTTACATTAAAACATGTTTTATGATTTTTAAATGTCTGAAAATATGTGATTGTATACCGAAAAAAGTTAAAACCTTAAGAAAGATCATTTATGCTAAAAGGAAAGTCATTCAAAACTTAATTTTTATAAACACCAAGTCTACAATCTGCTGTTATCAAAGTTCAGGTTATTCAAACAGACTGAGTGTCGTACAGCAAGTAGGCAATAACAGCTGAATGCACTGTGAGCACCACAAGATGACAGCACTACTTTAAACCCAGGAAACCTGGTTTACAGCACAGCCATCTTTCCCTACCCTGCGAGTTTTACACACTTCCCTTTAATTTTTTAAAATTCCCTATTGCTTTCACCAAAAACAAATACATAAATAAATCGGTATATACAACTTAATATCTTCTTGTCCACGTCCAGTGTTAGTTTTAGAAACCTCCCTTGAATTTTAACATCAAGAACAACTTTCACATGTTTGACAGTGCAAAACCAAAGGCTCCTTTTTTTAACTAAAAATTTCATAAACAGATTGCCAACCATTTGAGTCAATAATACAAAAGTGCATCTAGATCATTTAATTCCACTCAAATCCACCACTCTGCAAAATTACAATTATAGAAATTGATCCGTATGTTTCAGTATTTTACGTATTAAAACGTGACAGCTGAACTCATAGGTGGGGGACTAAACATCTCAGGCACTCTGATGAAGATCACTACTGGGATTATAGCAACATGTTACAGTAGGTACATAGACATTTAAAGAAAAATAACTGGGCATAGGAGGGGAAAAAAAAACTGGTTGTATGATGCAATTGAAGGGAAAAGTCAGGAGAAAGTAATTGTGAAATCATATCCACTTCTACAAAGGTAAGAATGAGACATGGTAAAGGTAGCAGTCTTTTGACTCCTTGGTTCTCTTCCTTAAGGCAACAGGAACAGCAGCCATAGCTGCAGAAAGCCGGCTCAAACACAGACCTCCAGAGGGTCAAAAACAAGCCGCCATTCGTCCATCCGGTGAAATGAAGCATACAAGGGTAGGATGAGTCAAGAACAGGCACAGGGAAGCGGGCCATCTGCCCTGTGACAGGGTGAGCAAACACTCAGTTCCATTTGAAGATGGTCTCCATTCAAGGTTCAACAACAGCGTGAGTTCTGCTTAACATTAACCCTAACATTACAGAGTGGAGATCTCCTCAAACTGGACTTGGGCAAAAGCATCATGCATGTAGGACAGTGCCTTTAGCAGTCAGACAAGGAGAAACCTTCAGCATCAAAGACCTGTTGGGACTCTGTAATGTCATCAATGCAAGTCCAGCGCCGCATACCAAACCTCATAGTAATTTGATAGCTTGTATGAGTCAATATGAACAGCCCACTAAAACCCTGTTAACACATTAACAGGACCACCGACACAATCATTCACTGTTGAATTAAAAAGCAGCAGCACCACCTTCAAGACCTAGTAGTGAGAGGCCAGGTACACAGCTGCTGCTAAGTTCATAAAGCAAATCATACTGCAATCCCAAGAAGAAGGCACGCTTGCAAAAAACATTTGTCTTTTTTGACAAAGCAACATGTACTTATTACCACTTTCCCAGTGTTCTGAACAAGCTCTAAAATGTGATTCTGAAAAATAAAACATAAAACAAAAATGTGAGAGCATTCAGTGAGATACCAGTACATTTTAGATACTTTATAAACCTTTGAGTAGACTACATTTCTACATCACTTAAAACAGGACTAGTATTAAGCACAAGCATAAGAAAACTCACCAAAAACAACTAGGCCACATGTACTTGCCTACAATCTGGAAAAAACAAGCATCTATTCTACTGAAGAAATGAAAAGTCTGGCCAAAAAGACATCAAACAAGAGTCATAATGTATCCAAAAGGGCTTCATTATTCTCAGCCCCATAAAGCTGCATAAATGACGCAAACAGTCAAATGAAACAAAAAGGCTTTACCCTGAGAATGAACTGCGTTGAAATGTTCATTATCCTGTGGTGAGTCTGTTTGCAGACTGTGAGAAGGCTGGTCAATGGGAAGTCTGATCATATAACATTAACAGCAGAAGATGCTGCGTTCTGCAGTCTGCAGTCACACGACACAGGTGTGCAGGCTGCAGTTGAACTTTCTGTCCGTACAAGGGAAAAAACTCCTATGCTTTTATGTACCAGTGAGCAAGCGAGGTGGAGTGGAGCACATTAGTAATTGGACTATCATATGACTCCATGACTGCTCAGTGTGTTATCAAATTGAGACAGAAATTCACATGATGTGACCAACCTGGTCAGGAACAGCAGTAATTGTGATTCTTTGTGACTTAGAATAAGGAGAATGCACTGTGTAATGTGCTTTACATTTGCCTTGTAAAAAGATCTTTTCCCTTTTATATTAATAAATTTGTTTTTGGACAATCTATCATTACCTTTCTGCGACAAAGTCACACAGCAAATGGAGAGGTTGAGAATAAACTGTGAAACAAAACAGATAAAAACACAAAGGCAGAGAGATAAAGAAGCAAGCAGACTGACAAAGGCTTGTTTGACCATACCTCCGACTGTCAGAGTACTGAGACGCTCCTTGAAAACACTGAGGTCTGGGGAAGCGGCGAAGAAGAGAGAGATCCAGAACAGTTAGAGTCATAGCCCCAGGCGGACCAAAGGGCCTCACATCGACCACTAAGGAAACTGTGCAGGCAAACATGCAGCCCTTGAGCTACAGCCACTATCATATTTGCAGGTCTTAAGCCTAACGGCCATACAAGTCTGCTGGAGCACAAGCCCAGTGCTGATCTCATACACGCTGGAAAAAAGCAATATAGAGAAGCCAGCAGCACTTACAAGTACACAGCACTATAGTAGCATATGAACTCAACAAATTCATTACCTACCAAAAAATCAAAATCAGCCTGACTGTTTGCAACAGACAAAGACTTGATTAATCTATGGATTTTTGAAAAATCCTGCATAAATCTCTAACAAAAGGACAAAAAGAAGGGGAAAAAAAAAACACACATCTGAGTAGCGTCAGGATTGAGAAAGAATCAACACACTTGACCAGTATTAATCATCTGACACAATGTGTCAAATATTAGACCATTTGAAGTTGAACACAGATATCCCTCACATAATAAGCATAATTTGTTTCTTACAAAGAAAACTGCTCCATAACAAACTCTTAATTATTTATCTTATTTAAATGGGGAAATTATATACACTTGTACCCCAACTTAAGAACAGACTTCAGTTGTGTCTAACTTGGAATTGTTCGCGGGTCCACGGACTATGACATAATCAATAAAAGCTTAGATGTATTAAGTCCCTCAGTGGCTACGTTCTATTTAAACAATCAGAGCTGTAATGAATTAAAAATTCACTGTAAGACTATTGTATCCCATTTTCACCAACAGGTCATACAGTACATACAATGGTCTTAGTATTCCTCTGTCCTGGAAGCATTAAGTAAAAGAATGAAATGAATAAAATACTAAAATACAAATAAATGTTATGTCCAACAACCTCCTAATGTGTTTGCATAAAACAGCACTGCTACTTAACGTGTCACCTCTGTGCTTCATGGTCCACAGGAATATAAAATAGTGGAAGAAAAGAAAAGACAGTAAGTTGTACAAATTATTAAAAAGTGTTTCACCCTAAAATCTCACTTGTATTTTACTGGCTATGGGGATGGAACAGATATATTACAAAAACATGATCACGTTCCGTTTTGTGATCACAAAAGTACTGTGTGGTGTCTGTACAAGTTTTGCAAAAAAAAAAAAAAAAAATTGAACGAAATCCAACCACCATCTTCCTTGTGCTCCTGTCAGCCTTTCTTTGTCTGCTCCCTGGTCCCCCTTCTATTTTCACACTTTTGACGGCATTTTACTGTCAACTGGTGGCAGAGAATGCAATTGCAAGCTATTTTCACTGTACAGCAGAGAAATTTAAAAACTAGAACAGTGAAGAAAATGTAATTAAAAATGAACTTGGAAGTTTTTGTATCAACTTTGAAAAGTGGCTCCTAGGCATAAATGTTTAGTAGTCAATTTCTTATGCATCTCACAGTAAATTGCTTAGCTGTCTTTGCCATTCTTCAGTCAGGCAATTTCCTGAAGCCACAATGCTCTGAACTGTCGTTCAGGTGGTTTAGAGATGTAATCATGAGACAGCTTTTGGGAAACATGCTCATCTGTATCTTCTTTTGGCTCACTCACACTAACCAACTGTGAGTCTAGTGCCGAAGTTCAACGAAGATGGAGACCTTTGAAAGAAGGCTGAAAGTTGGTGCTTTGACATTATTTGTGCTTCGTCAAGCAAGCATGAGGTGTAGGAGAAAGAAAACGTAATAATTTCAAAATCAAACTGGACAAGCTATATTAAAACCATAAACTAAATTATAACGACGCTTCATGCCATGTTAATGTTAGATGGCACTATACAGCAAAGAGGAACTAAACAAGACCCACACTTTATTAATTGAGACTAATTGGAAACTAATAAACGTACATTTGGTGAGTCACTACATAGCAACTAGATAAAAATCATCATTTTTGATTTTTATTTTTGGTCGCATTTGCAATCATTTAGCAGTTGCAGTCTGGAGCTTTGCTGGGTGTCAGTCTAGGAGGGCTACCCCTTGGACAGGACACTAGTCAACTGCATGGTAGAAACATACATATTCACACAAACATATACACATATTCACAACTTACAGGGAATTTATAATCACCAATTAATCTGAAAAGCACATCTTAGGACCTTGATAGAAGAATGGAGCCACCAGAAGGAACTCACACAAACAACATGCAAACTCTTCACAGACTGAGATGGATTCAAACAGCCAAACAGCTAGGGTGCTATGAGGCATCAGCACTACCTGGAGTTTCGTTTTACTGAATTTCTTCAGGAGTATTCTACTTGGAGTTTACATGTGCTCTCTGTGTATGTTGTACAACATTTTTTCTGCATGCTCTGGTATCTTCCAAAGAAATGTTTAAGGTGAATTGTGGACTGCAAATTCGCCTTAGTGTCCTTATGTATGTATTAATGTGTGTGAGGACCCTGCAATGGGAGTTGCCAAGTCCAGGGTACATGCAGGCTTGCAAACTGCTTCTAAGGTTGGCTCAATGTCACCTCTTAAAGTTAACCTAATCAACCAACTATGACAACGTAAGGCTGTGCGGCCATGCTGCCAGTATTTGCAAATCATGTTAGCTATGAAATTTTACAGATCATTAATTTAGGCATATATTTTAAATCCAGGGTATAGGTAACAACATACATTTTCCCTATATTGTGTGGACAGTAGCAGCAGAAAACATCCTTAATTGAAGAAAGAAACAGAAAACTGCATCTTTCAAAAGTCAGATGATGGAACAATAGGAGCAGTATCAATAATGTGATATTTTATCCCTTTCCCTTTATTTTATCCCTTAGTGTGTTGGCAAATGGACAATTCTGTGTTATTAGGCTTCAGCACTCGCTATGGAAAATTGAGGGCACTCAGTTGGAGCAGCAAGGCTTTCCACTCATTTCATTAAATTTACTCTTTCACCATTTTTCCACATTCCACTTGCATGGTTGACTTCACATTACCAGTTTGCACATTACTTGAGAAAATACAAAATTCATAAAAAAGGTTGCAAAATTGCCATGACACTGCCACACAATTTTGCTTGGAAATTGTGCTGACAGCTGTAAGAGCTACCTAGTGCCTTGTGGCTAGTCATCACATTGCTGGTTATGCTGTTGTCTATAACCACGGGCACCACTGCACTGTTAACAGAACTATACTCAGACATCAGAGACAAGTGAACTTGGGGATGATTTAGCCACTGACCACCTCCTCCCCACAAGACCGCCTCTCTAAAACCAATATGATGGAAATCCATTCTGGGGATGAAAACTTCTTATCCATTCAAGCCATTCAATATTTTTTATGCAAAAGTTAACTTTTGAATAGGTAATAGGTACTTAACTGTAGAAAAATTCTATGTTAATCACTCCAGGACAAATACAACAGTTAAAACACTACATGAATATTAAATTAACCAAACCTACAACTCAAGCCAGATTATTTCAGCAGTTCATACTGTTTTTTCTCCATGTGACCGAAAGCACGTGACCCACACCAGTAGACATAATTTCTGTGTTGAAGACAAAGAAAAAAGGTTTGGGCTACCCTCTGCTTATTCATTTTATAATCATAGAGTAGCAGGGTGCATGTGTTTTAGTCAATTTTAAGACTTATTTAGCACAAACTGGGAAAAAAGTTAAGGGTCAAAAGTTAACCAGTTCAAAACAGAAAACATATAACAAAATGACAAGAACCTAATATAACCCAATGGAGATTCTAAAAAATTGGTGATTTTAAGTTGTTGACCACTTGCAAACACCAAAAGAGAGGTAAGAGCTATGAACACAAGTCTAGACACAACCACTAGAAGATAGTAATAGCTTAATATTTTAATAGGCATACCATTGTTGGCATTTTGAATGTGCCATCATAGGTCCAATGAGCACAATTACTTTCTTTTTCATGAGTGAACCCAACAAAAACCAAATTAACATTAGCTTGACCAGTATTATGATGCATTAGATAGATTCCTTCATCCTATCTTTGCATCTGTGGTGAATTTCAAGTACATCCTATTTCACCCTGGCAGTCCTTCTTATGCTGTTTGAGTTAATAATTCATGTAAACCATTCTGTGGACTCAGCCTTCACAGTATATTCATCTCTTGATTTTGTAAAGGCAGCTACATCAATCTCTAAGTATAATTTTTTAAGTTCCTCAATTTCACTTAGGGCACTTTTTTTCGGAAACAGCCTGCTTGACCCTTTCCTCCTTGAGGCAGCCCATGTAATGTTGTCTTGCTCCAAAGCAAAAAGTTGTCATGATGAACATTAATGTTCACTTCACTGACAAAGCAAATATGGATAACAACACAATGTACTACCAAAGACTCATTGTGTAGAATCTCAAACCTCTATTCCAGCATTACATTAGCCACTTGTTAGCGCTAGCTAATTATGAATCATACAGCACAAATGCTCAGTCAATAATGCGTGCCACGTATTCATGCACAGAACAGAATGAAAACTCATGAAAAATGCAATGGGGGGGGGGGTCTACTACCAGAGCTTAAGTGATTCACTTCATAAAGGGATTATAAAAATTCACAATAGTAGTTTCCTTGACTTTTAAGTATGTTTTTTCAATTTATTTATCATCAAGGATATTTCAGCACTGGATTTTGCAGGATCTACTTCCCATGACTTTTCAGATTTTCCAGTACAGTGTTTTGATTCACTGATTCACTTACCAGACTTTTAACAATGTGTAACCATCTCTTGTTTGAATGCAATATGGTCACTGGTGCACTGGGTGGGCTCAGTTTGTTACTAGGTTAGAGGAAGTTAATCCCAGTCTATGAAATTGTCTCCCCTGTACAGCAGACTAAGGTGTTATTTCAGACATTCCAAACACTGCTCAAGATCTATAAAAAACACAGCAATCTACTATGATATTCTCAATGGTCTCCAGCACTCTACCCAACAAAAACCTGACAGGTTTTGATTTGACCATACTTAAATTCATACTGGTGTTGCAAAATTATGCTAACAAAGGAATGCTGAAGTCCGACGGGTTTATGTAAACTGCACTTCAGAATGGTGGTCATAATTGGGATTTTGTGGGGTGCTACAGCATAGATGTGAGAGGGAAAGGCCCTGTAAGTAATAAGGCTGTTAAAGGAGCTCAGGAGTTAGTGTGGATTAGTCAGCAATGACCACAGTCTATGTCTGAGTAGTGTGAAGGGATGGCCTTGCACAAGCAAGGCCTAAGAGCTGAGAACAGGTTTAACTTTAGTGGTACATGGAATATGGAGAAGAAACCATGGACAGAGATAACATTTATCCAAGATAGCTGTAAAATATGAACAATGGTCAGAAGAAAGACAGAGGGAGCTAGAAGAAAATTGCCTATGGAGGGAATGCGGATGGGCACTACTCCTCGTTGCCATCTTCTAGTTCACCAGCTGGACTGAGGCCTTGTTTTAAAGTAAGTGACAAGGAATTGTTTATCTTCTATTTTAGCATAATATTGTTCAGTGACAGTGAAACATCCCTGTTTCACTGGGCCAACAGCCACTCAGCAAAAGCCCATCTACTGACATGCCACATTTGAACATGACCTCCATGCTGTTCACCCACTGCAAAGTCCAGTGGCGTGGCCACCAAGTGCAAATCATTCATGTGCATGGCAGACCACAAAATAAATGTAAACTATTTAGACCTCAGTCCCAGAAGGAAACAGGAGACCAGGTCAAGGGTGGGAGGGGTCAGGTGGGAGATGATGTGAAAGAGAAGAAAGCGCAGCCAGTAGGGAACAGCGCCTCAATGCTTCTCAGAGCCCTAAACCCACCCCCCTTATGATAGGGTGATCTCTGCCCATCAACCCTTCTACCTCTCAGTCGGTTCCCTCACCGAGTTTGTCCGTAGACGTGATAATGTCAGTAGGAACACAAGAGTCCAGATCGGCGTCCATGATCCCCAGGGGGTCCAGCTGAGCAACATGGTGCCCACGAATCTACAGGCGCGCAACCAAAGAAAATAACCCATGGGAAAATGGGGTGGGATTGGGGAGAGGATTGTGAACGGAAGAAAAAAACAAGCATTGGGGGAGGGGAGGAGTTTGGAGAAGCAGAGATGTGAAGAAGAAAGGAGGGAAGAAGGGGAAAAGCCACATTAACACAATCAGGCTCATTGCAACACTGCAGCAAGCTGCTGCGAAGGAAAGTTTCTCACCGACTTGATGGCACCCAACCGTTACAGGGGCCTCATCAAAATTTACACAACTGATGCCCAGTGGGTCCAGTTTGGCATTATGATGCCCCATTACCTGCAAATAAGGCAGTAGCATTGGCATGATCATGAAAAGAGAGAATCAGTTAACCTCACTGTAAAAATATTTACCATTATAAACATATATGCACATTTCAGGTTAAAAATTATGCACAATTGCAAGAAAAAGTATGTGAACCCTTTGGCTAGTAGCCATCCCTCTATCTACGTGTGTAATCGGTTCCTAAAAAGGCCACGTAAATTGGGACAGCCATTTCCATTATTTGTTATGGTAAAAATAATGATGCTTCCAAGCCCATCCAAAAGCCCCCAAACCAAGTTTCCCTAATATCACTAAAACACTGTAAAACATCTTGTTCAGCAAACACACGGGTTCAACACACAGAACGCATACACAAATGCACACAGTGTGTCTTTTTTATTATGCATTTTACATGATTGGATGAAACTGAGATGTTGCAATTTTTTACCTTTTTTTTTGGCTGAACCACGCAGTATTGATGAGAGCAGCCTGTAAATCGAGTGATTGTACTAAAAATCAAATTGTGTTCTAGCAAAAACGCATAAATCGAGGGATGTCAAACTGGTATTCTGCATTAATTACTCACAAAATGTGGTCTGATTGCCATCTAAGTCAACAACACGCAACCATAACCTGCTTAAACTAATAAAAAACAAACAATTGTATTTTTCATGTCTTTATTGAGCACATTGTTTGTTTAGTCATAATCATTCACAGTCCAGGCTGAGAAAATTATGTGAACCCATGTATTTAATAATTGGCAAAACCTCCTTCAGCAGCAATAACCTGGACTATCCTAGAAAGGTTTCACAAACTTTTTCTTGCAACTGTAAAGATGAATAATTATATGTATAACTTAAAAACAGTAATGCATATGTAGAGAAATTTATATAGTGTAAGATGATGGATAAAAACAGTTGTGTTTACAAAGCCATTTCTGCAAAGGCAGAACTAGTAATGAAACTTGAAACAAAACTGACATAAGGTATCAAAATATGCTTTACAAATAAAGAACTAAGATTAATAGCAAAAATGACTGAACCAAAATATTCATGCACATATTATACATAATACATAAACAGTAAGACAAAAAAAATCTCTTCACAAAAATGCAGTCATAAACAATGTAATGCAAATAGAAACGGGTTATTCGGACACTTGAATCAAAATGAATTGAAAAGTGAGAGAAAATTGTCAGAAGAACATTTCTTGGGTTACACAGAAATATACTCCATGAGAGAAACCAGTTCCTCTTCTGTGCCTATTCTTTCTATTTTACAGTATGCATGCACATGCGAGTATGTTCCTTTTCCAAATTAACGTTATTCCACACCCAAACATTCACATTCACATTCACATTCACCTTATATACTCTTTCACTTTACAAATATGGAAACTTTTCATATAGTTTGAGTCAATAGTTGAATCAAACAGCATCAAGCCTTAAAACACATAGGCACACAAGTAGGTAGGTCAGGCTTGGATCCAGACAAGTACAGTGGAAAAACAACAATGGCCGCCCTGACCGGTTCACCTGCAGAAAATGGCCCATATGAGACCAAAGAGACTGACCTGGTAGGCCCGGATGAGGGACTGCACGGCCAGGTGGTCCTCCACCAGCTTCTCTGCATTGGGCTGCGTGCCAACCAGCATCTGTGCCAGCCCTGGTAGGCTCACTCCCAGTGGAGGGGGGCTCTGATAGGCCGTGCCTGGAGGGGCTCCTGCATTGGCATTACGGAAAAAGATGTCCCAAGACTGAAACAGAGGGAAGGAAAGACAGGAGGATTAAGCTGGGGCAGACTTGGACATGTAATACAGGTAACAGAAACAACACAAATACTGAAACAAAGTTAAAATACTTAATTTTCCTCTATAAAGGTTAAAGCAATAGAAAAAAAAATCATTGTTTCCACATTCTAACATGTGACAAACAGTGTAGTGACAAATGGTCCCAGACTGTTAAACTACCATAGTTCAATTTAACCAGTACAGCAGAAGAAGAGAGACAATATCAATTCAAGGATACACAGACTCAGAAATCGCATATATTATCACACTAGACCAAAAAAAAAAAAAAAAAAAAAAAAATTAAAAAAAAAAAAATTTTTTCAAAAAAAAAAAAAAAAAAANTTTGATCAAAAAAAAAAAAAAAAAAAAAAAGATTAAGTAAATGAAACTTTTTTCCAATAAAAATACTAACTAAACATGCTGAATCTAAAATCAGCCCTAAAAGATCAAAAGCTGAGGAAGAAGGAAGGACTTGGTATGACTGAAAGTAATTTCCCGGAACATACTTCCCCATCCATACTTCTCATGTTCACTTTAAGAGCATTTTGAAGACTTGACATTTGACTGCTCTTTTTCATGTAAAACTGTTTCCTAAACCAATTCATTGTACTGGACTCTGTAAAGAAGACATTTGCTTAAACTAATATAACAGTGAAACTGTCATAAAGGATATGACAAGTGACTTTCATGCTACCATACTTCAAAGCAAATTGGTGCACAGCGTACAACAAATCCTTGTATCATTTCAGTGAAGCTTAAAACTGAAAATACCCCATTAGAAAACTAATGGTGTACATACATGTCTTCTTGATTATTGAGACACTGCACTTCATTTGAGTTTGCAAACCCAACAGTGTGTGGCCACTAATGTTGAAAAGTCTGGATTGCTGAATGCCAAAATAGAGGTGAGGTAAAAACAGAAAGCAATCAGTACTAGTCAATAAATGTTTTGCACCAACTCAGCAAACTGGACCACAATTTGAAAACTTCAGCTCTGCATTGAACAACAAAATGTTGGACAGAGGGGAAGAGCATGTTAGAACTGTGGTCTAACAACCCTGTTGTTGTTCATTTTTATTTGAATGCTATAAGGATGGGACACCATCTTTTCCAGTGCTCATCCCCAGCTCTTTAAGAATCCTGTCACAGAGCTAATTGGCATTACTAGTTTGAGAGGCTTATGGGTATATTGTGTTAAACCTGCAGCATGGTTGGTGTTCACTGCTGTTTCAGCAGGTAGAAACACTGAAAGACCACAACTCCATGCTGTAAATCATACTCTTTCCATTACCTCATCACAACTCTTTTCCATCAGCTAGTGTATCTAAACTGCATTGTATGATATTCTCAGCATTTTTCCTTGATTTTTGAAAGTTTCTCTTTGGCAACCGTCTACAGAAGAGAATTCCAGCAGTTACAGTGAACATGAAAGCGCATTTTTCAGCATTCTTGTCATAGCAAGAAGACATGCAAACAGCTACGCAAATGGACTACATTTTTTTGCTATGTTACTGGATAATTACAGTCAAACAATCAAATCTGTATACAAAGAATGATTTTTCAAAACAAAGTAGAATTGCTGGACTTTGAGATAAAATTTAATAAAAGTCATTTAAATTAAGTGATAAATGTTAATTTCATTTGTCCCCAGTATCCAAATGCAGTTTTTTTTTCTTAAAAATACACCTATAAGGCAGAAACTCAGATAGCAGACAAGCTACTGCTACTGTTTCTTATGGGAAAAATTATAATCTATTTCCACAATTACAAGTTTATTGCTTACTGTTTGTGTGCACTGACTGGATCTAGTTAGCAATCTGCAGATATGTCACATACTTTTTGAATTTGTGGGGGGGGGGGGGGGTTCACTAAAGATTTAGTGCCCAATAGGAGAAAAAGTTCAGATAACTAGGGAATTAGTTGTTATAACGTGCTGAGTGATACAAAGCCAGCCAAGTTCAGATGAGTGAAAATCTGTATAATGAGAACCAGAACAATAGGATGCGAGTACACCTACAATCCTTTGGAAAGATTTCAGGGGCTAGTGAAAATATGTTCCTTTCATCATTAAACATATGCAAACATGTAATGCAGACTGACAGTAACACGTCAATACTGATTATACAGACATCTGTATATAGCACTTCACCTTCAGAGTGTGTTGCCCTGTGTTTTTAAAAACCCTTTTAATACGTGAATTTCTTATTATATCTGACAGGATGACACAAAAGGTGCTTATGAGATATGAATATTTATGGCAAACATTCTCAAACCATAAGAATACTTTATTCTAAACAATGAAAAATGGCATTCTTGCAAAAAAAGAAAGTCCTTACAAGATACATTAGGGAGCAACCAGTCTAAGTCATTAAAAAACACCCACTATATCAGCATAAAGTATAGCCAATAACACAAATTTCAATCATTCATCAGATTTTCATTATACAGAACAAGTATGGCAAAGGATAAATTCATAGGGAGAAATGAGCATCCTTGCAGCAACAATCCTGTCCCACAGAGAGAACGGCAATCATTCTGCTGTATTACTATTTATCCTACATGCAAATCCTGACATAATTAATCTGCATTCTAACAATTGGAATTGCCCACCATGAATTAAAATGATCACTGACATTTTCATCTGATATACCATTTAATTTTGAAGGCAATGGAGTTTTCCAGAAACCTCTAAGCATTAACTAAACTGAATACACCCAAACAGGCTGCCTTTGCCTTATCGGGAAGAGCATATGGTTAACTCCCAGGATTGAGTTTTGCCCCAATTATTCAGGCAGTTCCAGCTCAGAAGTGTCCTGATATCTTTTTCAGTGAGCAGCCAGAAATTATGCAAACTTGATCACTAACACATCAATAAGCATGAAGAGTTGAATTAAAAGGAAACAAAAGGGGCACATCTAGAAAATTCACAACTGAACTGGTGGTTTGTACCCATATATTGCTTTTGTTAGTCATTCGTGGGAAACAGACTGTGTGATATGTTCTTCAGTGCAGCATTGTGGCCACTTGGTTCAGCCTCTGGTCTCATTACCTGAAGACAGATCTACAGAGTCTGCAACTAGTGTCTAGTACACCATTGGTCATGGGGGAGCAGTTGCTATGACATAAAGCTGACTCAAGAGGGATCAAGACATTCCAAAGAGAAAGTTATACCTTCAATATTCATGACATCTTTCATACAGAATACTAAACCCTCAAGTATCAAGAGGGATGAACTTATTGTAATTTAGAGTGTGGGAGAAGTACACAGTATAACTTCAGTAGGCAGATTTCATAGCGTGTCACATTTTCCCTAATAAATATTTACTGAAATTATAAACCAGCTCAAACAGCAGGGACCATGAACATAAGGGGAGCTACATGTGTACACAAGTTTGCTGGTTTAACAGTAAAGTGAAGAATGGTTCCTGTACCCTTGAGCAGCTACAAAAATGGTCAACTTTTCAGACATTTTCAGACAACCAGTTGGCAGCAAAACACTTAGAAGGATCATAGGAATTGACATGTATGAGTAGAAAAATAATACAGATTGGCATTAATCATAGTGCCCAATAATTTATTTTGACATTGCAACAGCGCTTTGTGAAAATCTTGACTGAACATTAATTCCAGATGTAACTGTTATAGCTTTCCTTCAAATACTGTACCTCATTTTATGACTTTTTTTCAATAAACTCATCCGAACCTTTGCTGGAATATTTTGGGAAAAACCTAAATTTATTAGTATTCATAAAACCATCAAAATGTGTTAGCTGCTGTATCTATACACAAGCTTCTTTAAAGTTTAAGAATGTGGAAAAGTAGCATTGTTTAAAATCAAATAATACACTGGAGCCTGCCAGTCCAAATATCAGAAACAGCACTGCCTTTTAACCATAAAGTAAGGCAAAGGACATACCACAAACTATCAAGAAACAATTTTGTGCCTAAGCAACAAAACAGTACATTCAACAAAGTTTTGTGTGATATTAGTTTTCAATTGTTTCCTGGGTAAAATTGGTTCCAGAAAATGTTGGAGAAATTTAAAAAAAAAAAAAAAAAAAATTAAACAAATACAGCTTGGAGGGGGAAAAAACACACACACACACACACACACACACACACACACACACACACACACACACACAAAAAAAACCAAAAAACCTTCCACATAAAATCATGCGTCGACGCTAAATAGAAATTTGAGGTTTCGGCCAAGCAGGTATAGGGCATTAAACTGTCTGTGAGTGTATAGGAAAGGCAACTACCATGTGATTAATCCCAATGACCTTGGCTTTTTAAGTCCCGTCCACAAAGGAAGCATCTACATTGGACCATTTCCAGTGGTTCCTGGCAGTAAGACATACTCCATGCAGCGAGTCTACACGGAAGGTAAAGGCTAATAATAGTTGTACTGGCCGACTTTGTGTTGCTAGAGATCAGTCCTGTGATGTTATAGCAATCCTAGGGCTATTTATACTTCCTAGGGCTTTCAGAAATGTGACCTTTACCAGCAGATCCTCCACCAAATTCAAACACGTTCCCTCTCCTTCTCTGCTGTGTACATTCACAAGTACTGTGTAATAGTACTGTGTCAAACAGTATTGTAACAACTGACTACAGGATCCACCCAGAGGACAAGCAAACAAAGATCCAAGTGTCAGAAGGAACCCAACGGTATCTACAAAAAAAAAAAGGTAGACAATCAGTAAGAAATAGTGCTGGGCTTAAAGTGTGGAATGAAATGTAAACTAAAACTTTTGTACAGAATAGGAATTTTATGCCATGAAACAATATTGGAATGCTGTCTGATTCAGCATGAGCTATTAAGATGAAAATGCTGAACTGCTTTCTGTAGTCCTTTCAGCAAAGTGTAAGGGTTGTATCGATGTGCAACAGGACAAGCAGTTTCAGTCCTAGTTTAAGCCTGAGTTTTTTAAAATTTTGTTATAATGCCATGAAGTCTGAAATATTAATATCTTGCAGTTGCAAATACAAATAAGTACCATGACAAATGGAAGACATTCTTATTATTTTGTATTATGTCAGTAGATGTAAAAGCATTCATTACATGACAACCAAGACTTAGTAATAACCAAAAAGCATTCAACAGCTGTAATATAGTGGCATGAAACCAAGACGCATTTCAGTTTTTTCAGTGGAGGGCAGCATAGTACTGTACAAAAGGAAAAGAAGACCATATATACCTTCTGTCTTTTTAAAATTCTTACCTTGAACCATCCTCACTGTCACTATCTTATTAAACAATCACATCCTTCTTTCTCTACCACGGAGGAGCAGGCATTTCCAGCAGGGCACGTCAAGCAGGGTGATACCATACTCCTCCCAAGCCTCATCCTTACCTTGTGTACACTCTTGGGGTTCTCCAGCCAAGCATAGTACATCTCCTCCACGTAATTGGAGCTAGTCCCATTGAGGAAAGGCTCTGCAGCCACAGGTGCTGTGTAGCACCTGAGGGGCCGAAACGTCCTGGGTGCAGCCATGGGCCTCTGCTGTGGGAGGCTCTGGGCAGACTGTGAGGCCGTCAGGGGCCGCAGTCGTGCAGCACAAGTCCTTAAGCGGTGCATCGCAGTCTTTTAGCACACAGCTCTCCCCACCTCTCCAAGTCTGCAGCAGTCTAGAAACCAAACTCCTTGACGTTTGCAGTCAAGCACTTTGTCAGATCCCAGTGGAAACTTCTGTCCTCTGACAACTTCTGACTCTTGTCCTCTTTCTTTCTCTACCTAAGAGGGAAAAAAAATATACATTGTCAGATAAACTACAGTGAAGTCAGCTCATAAAATTTTTATGGTTCCTTTAAGGAACACCCAAACTAATTAACTGATAATAGCAAACTAGGAAACAAATGCGCTCTATTTTATGGTCACATAACACCAGAAAAACTAGAAGTGCAGAAGTATACACAAGTAAATTTGGTCCTGCTCTGCTTTCATCTTCATTGCTATTACAATAATTGTACTAACCTTTATAATATGAAATTTATTGATAAACAAAATAATTGAACATAAAACATGTCTGATTCAAATATTTTAAGATGTATATTCTTCATTGCAGTGCAGAGTTTCTTGGAATACCAAGAAACAGTAAAATTTCACAACATTTTGATTTGTGAAACAAGCTGTATGAAACATCACAAACGCTACATATCAACATAATGAAAACATCTGATCGAAAAAATAGGCCTTATGTCCAAAAACATTTTAATTTCACATATCACACAACAAGAATATCAGCAGGATGTTAAAGACTGACACTGCATGCTACTACGATATCTATCTCAGGTGTTCCTCCATGTTTCCTGCAAGCTAATGACCCTCAGCTTTAATTTCTTCAGTCATAATGCTTTCTTCATTTGAGTTATGAAACACTGCGGAAAATGCTAAGCACAGTAATATTACTGCCCCACAGCTGAGTTGCATGAAGGAAATAACTCCATTGGAACAGTCTTCACACATCTAATAGCAACTTCCTTTGAAATGCTGAAAGTATCTGGAACTTCCCCTCACGTAGGCTGCGGCACTGTCAAAGGGGATGTGACAGCGGCTTCTGAGATCACGACACTGTTCTCTTGTCAAAGGAACTGAAATCATCCTGTTTATACAAAGGGACACTTAGCAAAGGCAGCTCAGGATAATAATTACTGGTTTGTTCAGCTGATGGCAAATTGTATTGAATTTCATTGTTTAGTCCTACTTTTACAAGATGCAAAGATGCAAGATGCAAAAAACAGTTTTCTCTGTAATTTATAAATATGCAAAATTTTATTCCAGTTCTATTTTATTCTAGATATACATCTGTTTCTTCAGGTACATAGTATAGGCTGTGAATTTTAATTAATGGCACTTCAGTACATCCGATTTCAGCCTGAATCGCTCCGTGCACTAGAGCGATTTATACCTGAACAATTTTTTCTTAGCATAAGTAACCAAAGTAAACAATGGAATATGCAAAGAGTCAGACTGACAGGAATAAAAAATGTCATGTAAAATGTCAATACAGTACACAGGCATACCCTATAGGCCAGAGAGACTTTAAATTAAAGCCTCAGTTGATTTTCTTCAGTCTCAGTAAGTGCTCAGATGAAAAGACTACTTAAATTTCCAGCTTAGTATGAGAATGTGTTTTTGAAGTAACTGGTGCACGGAAAAGGAAAAAAATAAAACAGTCATGGATGAGAAAAGAGTTTATACTCCTTGTCCATGATGAGGATACTTCAGGAAGAGTGCTATGCAAAAAAACAGATCACAAATGTTTTAAGAGCACCTTGTTCTGGGAAGCTTTCTTCCAAACTCACAAAGTTAAGCATTTCTGTATGTTTAAAATGTTCTTTAAAAAGAACCATGGTATTTTTTGGACTATAAGTCACATACCTTAAAAATGTACATGATGGAAAAAAAGTTGCACCACGGTTAGTCACCGGTGTGAGGAATTACACTGGTAGGACCACAATGAACTAAATGGACTCTAGCCCACCCATCATTGTTGGTTCACCTCCTTGGGTAGGGGCAATAAGATAAAGGAACCTAGTAAACCACAACACATCTACGCAGGGAAATCGAACCAAGGCTAACATCACATCTGAGTTGGTGCTGGGCACCTGAATTGCACCTCCCGTCATTTTCAGTTCTAGTCCTGGGCAGGGTGGTGTAAATAGGAACCTAGCAAGCCACGACTGGCGAGCACAAGATGTTATGTCATAACCAATGTGCCAAACATACTACCTGGCTACTGGGCAGGTCAACCTGGGGAGGGACACACCCAAAGGTGTGCCTATGGCCCCTTTGCTAAGACAGAGGGCCATGCTGTCGCCCTAGATACTCACTGGTCGTTCAGGCAGGTGACCAGGAGTGTGGACCTTAGCACTAGGTGTGCCCAACCCACAAAAGGCACACCTAGCATGAACCGATACCAAGACATATGAGGGGTCTTCAGAACTGGTGCACCCGAGCCCCTCAAAGGTGCATCAGTGGGTTTCAGCAACCACCTTTTCAGGGGGGTGCCTAGCTAGCGCTTGGCAGTATCAACTCTGACTCTGGGTTGCTGGTTCAGACCTAGCCTCGGGCACTTTGCCATGGTTGCAGAACATTCCCAGGACATCCAGAGAATATAGTAGGGTTCTGTGGCTAACCAGTTTGGCAAAGGCCTTGTACTTAGCCAGTTCCAGTCGGGTCAGGATCTCTTTGTTGAACTCAAGTCACTTTCCTTGTGCTCCCACTACAAAGCCAAAGAAGTGGACCTGAACCACTCCTGTTAACTCAGAGATCTCAGAGCTCAGGTGGCTATAGTGACAGATTTTATCATCCCTTGCAACCAAGAGGGTGTCGGGGGCTGATTCAAATCTGATCGTCATATTGATGTCCAGAGCAGTGGACCGTTTTATAAAAACAAGGTCCAGTCTCCTCACCGTAGGTTCCCTCTAGGTAGTCTGGCCACATTGCTCGGCCTTGAGGGCGAGTAGGGCACATATCTTGTGGTGGCGGGCAATCCTCACTCTCTACAAACCATACACATCATTTCATTTTCGTTAACTGCTCCCTGTAGACTGACTAAAAACAGATCTTGCAGTGTACACTCTGACAGATATGTAACTTACTGAATTAAGTTTGCGTCTTTTATTAAAAATAAAACATTACCGCCACATCAGTGGTTAAAATAACAGTAGCATACAAGCCTTGACATTACTAGTAGATCAACGCACAAATAAAGAGTATAAATGTGTAAATATGAGCATACAGCACACACCAAACACACTGTCACAAATTATGAACACAGTATCTCAAACTGTCAAAATCTTAGTCTTCGGTATCGCTGTTAAACAGTTCAATGATTTCTGGCAGGAGGCGTATTTACAAACTTTCATCATCACAAATTTTTTGAGAATTGTTTATTTTTTCATAAAGAGAGGAAGCACATCAATTCAAATTAGACAGCAAATGTTCACCTGCTGCAACCACAGATAGTAACAGCTGCCTTAAGTTTTTCCAATACAATGACATATTTGGCCACAGATATTTATTGTGCTTCCTAATTTACCTGTTGAACAGCTGCTGCCAGGGAACTCAGAACGCACAAGCATGTACACGAGGCACCCCAGCTCACCACAGGGAGGGACTGTCTGCCAGTTTAGTCTCTGTGAGTTGTCCAGGAGGAAAGACAATGACGCATGTTTCACAAGTGAAAAACCCCTCTGAAACATCCCATTCCTCTGAGTTGTCATGTTGCTAATATTTACATTTATTCATCTGGCAGATGCTTTTCCCCAAAGCAACATACAACTAAGAGTAAACAAAGTGCATTTCAGAGAGATAGACATGAGAGCCCAAATACAGACAGTTAGACAAATACCACCATTTTTGCTCATACACTACATGTGTAGCTGGGTATGGAATTCTTGATGAGCCTCTAGCCCACTTTGTTGTGTTCAACTGACAAACATTGAGTAATGAACCAAATATCAGTCACAACTGAGTCTGTAAGCAGGGGATCAGCTGTACAGAGGATCTTCATTTGACTTCATTTTTTTGTCTCATTAACAAAAAGTAGACTAAATTAAGGCAAGTTTTAATTTTTCAGCGACTTGTTCAAATGCCCTCACAAAGACATAAAAATGGAATTTCTTGATACAATGGGAAAAAAATACAGATGGACAGAAGCTAATTAAGCATGCCACTCTTGTTGTACCTCTGATCAAGATATTTACCTTGAATCGATAAAGTAAGAATAACCTGCTGTATGCATGAATCTTTGCAAAGTTCATTATATAATATTTTAAGTCAGAATGGGCAAAGGTGTCAGATGAATAAAGGGTCAATAAAAATAAAATACCCTAGAGATAATCATTTAAAGGCCCCTCTCTAATGTCAATTTGTCTATTCCAAATGCTTTCCCATTTACAGTTTTAAAGAAATTTGCATGTCCATACAATTTGGTGCATAAATTCACATGCAACTGCATACTTTTGTAAAAGGCAGAGAGAGTATAACTATTCCAGACGGGGACAACTTTTCATATGTTGGTTACATCTGTAAAACCGTTCTAAAGCACTCGTTAATATTACTTTAACAGCCGTGTGGGAAAAGGACATTATATAACTCTACTAAACACTTTAAGACAAAGTCGACGTGTCACCCAGCTGGGCTAAAAGTCTGCATGCTCGTGTGACAACGCACCGCTGCCCTCGTGACTGCGCAGTTGTAGGGGCTGCGAGTCACAGCTGCGGACCGCCGATCGCTACCGTACAACGGCACGAGCGCTAACGCCAATGTAGAACAGCGAGTCGTAGAATGTGAAGCTTCAGCAAATTAACTGTAGATCATAATTTAAACAACTTGGGCAAAGAAGCTAAACTGTCCATACATAAAATCCTAGGCTGAGGCCCTCTCCACTGCACGACAGCGTTTTGACCTTATGTCCTCAGCATTTTCGTTTTGCCTCCATGGAACCGCGAACTAAGACCTAGCCCGCCTGACCGTGTTGTCATGCTGAGTTCTCATTGGCTAACACCCAGACGTCCCGCCTGAAGAGAGTCAATTCGGACGCTGATACGCCTACTGGCACGTCAATCAGTTTGTCCTTTTTCCTACACACCGAGTCCAAGAAAATGTTTTCCAACGAGCTAACTGGAACATACAGCAATTTTACAATATTTTACTTTTAACGTTAATGACAGCATAAAACGTGTTCATTCTCTATGACTACTGCTACCAGTCGCATTAACCGTTTCCCACCTAGCTAGTCATACAACGACCAAAGACCACAAATCTCAAATTAACTAGCCGTTAGCTTATTTAGTAAGTAAAATACCCAGGGTAGCTACTATACTGGAACAATGTACGTGTACATTTTGGAGGTTTCCGGCGTCTTTACCGTTAATATATCGCGTTACAGCTAGCTTGTGACATGACGTGTAGTTACTGCTACCGTCTCGGTAAAATTTAAAACATCTACTGACCTGAAAATACTTACTTTCTACTTCCAGTAGTGAGGCCGGTGAGTGAGGCTGCGCAATTTCTTTACAAATAATAATAACTCGAAGTACTATAGGCAAAATTCCACACAACCAGCGTGTCCTCGGACCCTCCCGAGATCACACAGCGTGAGCAGAAACTATAGTCTTGGGCCCGCTGCGTCACGGCGCTCTGACGTCACGGCAAAGGGGAACCGCGCGTCCGACGTCGAGGCGCACCAAAAGGCACGTGGCTGACCTCTGGTCAGGGGGACGAGGGTTGTGAGAACCGTCGTAGTGAAGCTGCAATTGAATTTCTGCGCTGGTGCAGCACTTTATGGATTATATTAGAGTTATGTTATCAAATTTAAAATATATACAATAAATCAGTTCTGCTTAAGACTGTTAAATTGATCAATAAGTGCATCTGACATTTAGTACTGATGTTTTCACATCCAGAAATAATAGAAAATGTGTTAATGTGCATGGAATATCCCTAATTTCTCCAAAATGTTTTTGTCCTCAGGATCACTGGTACTTTTTTGCTTTTCACATCATTCTTTGTAAACTCCGAAAATCTTTGTGTGTGAAAAGCCCAGGATGACAGCCTTTTGGGAGATGCTAGAATCGGCACTCCTTTCACCAACTATTACACCACATTTAAAGTTACTTGTTTCACCGATTCCATGCAAACTTATGGTAGAAACACTGATCTGCTTGATTTAAATCACACACCACATTCACCTGACATATGACTTGTTGGAATATGCAATTTATGTGAAAGCAGGTTATCTGCTTAATAAACTCATAAACTTAATAAACAGTATACTGTATGTTATGGTAGTGCAGTGAATAGGATGCATTAGTTGTAAACAACTACAGAAAAACAAAGTACTGACTGTAAATGTACTGTGTACTGTAGTATTTAACACCTTTTGATCATCAGGCATTTTTAGCAGAAATTTATTTTATTTATTTTTTTGTGATTTCATGCTGTTAATTTAGATGATCGTACCAGAAAAACTTAACAGAGACCATTGGTATCTTGCATCATTGTTATTATAGATGTGACTTTTGAGTTAACCCCGACACATTTCATGATAGGTCTGCTATAGTGTTAAGATGTGCGAGTGGATGTGGGTGCAATCTCTTGGTGTACAGTACTATATGTTGCTGTGACCTAATGCTGCTTATAAATCTAATGAAAAAACATTTAGACACATTAGACATTTAAACATCTGTTTTCTAAAGCTGGATGTATGGATGGATCAATTGCCTTGAAGTCTATGTTCTTCTATAACTGTGTATAACTATATTAACAGTTAAGCCAATCCACTAATTTCAAGTCAAATAATAAAAATAATAAGAACTGTTGATCTACTGAAGTCTTCCATATGTACTGCAGTTTCATAACTTTAATAACTTTTTTATAACTTTGTTAGAAGAATTTTCTAATTGAGCATTGTCCTCTTATTCCATATTCCCCATGTTGTGCTTTAAATCCTTCATCAAATTTGCAGCTTTGTTTAAAGCGATTACAGGCATCCCTCGATTTATGCAGTCTTCATTTATATGTTTTTGCTAGTGCTTGATTTACGTGCCAATCTACTCAAGAAAACACACTCCAGCAAAAAAATGGTCAATTTCTACATCACAGTTTCATCCAAGTGTGTAAAAATTATACGTGTGTGTGTGTGTGTGTGTGTGTGTGTGTGTGTGTGTGTGTGTGTGTGTGTGCGCCCAACCATGCCCCAGCCTGCATGTGCCAGACTGTGTGTTATATAATGGGCATTATTTAGAAAGTGTATGCACCTTTAAGAGGGCAGCATTATGACAAGGAGTGTTAGATTCTGGGAAAAATAAAAATAAGTTCACACTGTTGTGTCTTTAAGAGGAGATATACACGTAAATATCTTGGTCATGACAGATGATGTCATGCAACTGCAAGCAAACTTGCTTCCGTTTGTTGCACATGTGAGTAGACATTTCAGTCACATCACACCACCTTATTACACCGAGCAGCAGGATACACACGTGTGTGTGGCACAATAATCCCCTGATATTTGGAAAAGTTGGTTTTTGGGCTTTTGAATGAGCTGAGAAACGTCATTATTTTTTCCCATAAGAAATAATTGGCTCAAATTATGCGTTTTTGATTTATGCAGCCTTTTCTGGAACCAGTTAGACGCATCAATGACTATAAGTCTCGTACATCTAGCTGACATATGTACAATCGTTCTTGTAAGGACACCTCACCCTTGGAGGGTGCTTGGAGAATCTGACCAACAGCTGGAACTGAGACCAGAAATAGAAAACAGTATTTAAAGTACGTGATCTACAGACCCCGTTTTCTGGGACATTTTGCATTTCATTTTACACTCTGAAGTACAGTGAATTTACTGGCTGAAGATACTGTATTGTCTTGAGTAAACAACTGGCTCTTCTCCTGTGCATTAATTATTGGATTAACGATGCTAATACATTGAAGAGCCATATGTTAATAGAAGTGGGTGAGGGGTAGCATCAGAGGAAAGTTTGGGGATAATAAAGTAGGAACCTTCTTGCTTTTGTGGTTTTCATTAAAACAATTTTGTCCATCATTTTTTACTGACATTATTATTCAATAGATCAAATTACTGGTGGCTGCAGGTAGCATAGTTTCTAGGGTCACTGACTTGCTTGTAGGAGATTTTAAACCTACTCACTGTTACTGTTGTAGCACCCCTGAGCAAGGTCATTACCTTAACTGCTCTAGTAAAGATACCTATTGGCATAAATCGATAAATTATTCTAAATCTCTTTAGATAAAACCATCAGGTTAGTTAGCATTCGACACAAACAATGTAAAGTCTTATAAGAAGTATATTTCATTATCACATTCCTACCCATTGTCAATATATGGAATGCACATTTCCTTCAGTAAGGAAATTTACAGGATCATAATAACACATTTTGCCTGTATGAAAAAATAACCGATACTCACTATAATATGTCATTTTTAAACCCCATCTTAACTTCACTGCTGTGGGCATACAAAAAGAGCAAGATAATGGCTGTGTTGATCAAATGTCTGGAATTCTGGTACAGACATATTAATGTAGCACAGTTGTATTATCATGTACCACTTCATTCTTTTAGGTAAATTTTAAATCTCTGCAATTCACTAAACTTGAAATGTGTTTGAGAGAGTTGACAGACTTACCTTTCCTCGGTGGGCAATAAATAAATTAACAAAAACACACAAAAGAAACAATATGTGGGCTTATGTTTTCCTTGTATTTTTTATTGATAACATCTTAATACATTTCATTAAGTTAGAGAATACAGGTCACATTGGAGGACAGCGTAGTAAGAGGACCCAATGAATTTATAGGATACCATGTTCAATAGAAATTCTCAACTGACAAAAACATGAACACAAAGCCTTAACTCCTGAAACTATGTAAGATTCTAACAAAAAACAAGGGGAGAGCAGGAAAAGGGACCAGGAACACTACAAAGAGTTAGCTCAGGATTGTCAGAGCAGGAGAGAGTCACTGCAAGGGAGAAAACAGCACTTCTTTATTGAAATCTACAGACCAAAGCCACCAGCCATTTTCTCAAACAGCACTTTCACTTCCAAGCAACATTGTTCTGTGGGTCACCAATTCCATGGGCAACACAATATGACCACGTAACCCAGTCGGCTTTGAAGGTACTGCTCTATGAGGTAAGGCCATACAATGGCATCTTAACTGGAACTGTCCCTCAAGAGTCCATAATTTTCAATCCTCACCTGCACTGAAAACAAAATCACAAGTTCTTTCAATATAGTACCTGTTTCTACATCGGTGGAAAGGAAATTCTCCAGCAAGTAGCAAGTACTGACAACAAATTAGCGTGTGTTACCATATCACTTCAAAGCTAAATTCCATAGGACAGAATGCAGTTTAAAAAGCAATGATATTACATCCACACTGACGTTATGGACTTTCTGGAACATTCAAGAACCAGTGTACTTAATTGTAATGCAGAAAGAAAAAAGAACTCAACACTTGATAATGGGCTTATGTAATTTTGATGTATTACTGTTTGGTACATTGCTGTTATCAATGTGTCATCTGGTTGGTACCTTCCTGAAGCAGCCAAGTGTTATGCAGCATTTCTGCTGACATATATCATTTTTAGAAGACAAAGTAGGATGGAGGACTGGAACCATAACTATTCTGGGAATTTGTTCCAGTCTGGTTTTAGTAATTTCCGCTGATACTGTTTTATTTGAGCAACGTGACCCACTCTGGCATGACAATACAGAGCCCTGTATAAAAGCATGCCGTACAATTGTTATTACATCATCATCGCCATCATCATCATTATCAGTACTGTGAGACAAAATAGTTTTATGCACTTACAAAGCTAAGAAAATATATAGACAAAGGTTAAGTTTACCAGCATTCAGTAAAAAATAAAAAAGAAAAGCAGAAAACCCAGTGTGCCATTGTATGTCATGCAAAAAAATGCCACCTATTAAACTAGTTAACTGTAGTTTTGCAATACTGTGCATCTTCTTTTGAAAGTTCATTATTAATATTTTAATTTTTTTTCCACTGATTAAAACACTGAAAGGACCATAAGAACAAGACAACATGCTGTTTCTGCTCCTGCTTCGGAGTAGGGAGAAGTGTCTTTTTTAACTTATCGTATGTTCAATTATTTTTCATTTCATTCTTAATGAGCAAATGCATCCAGGCCAGGCACACAGATGAGAGACATTTCAGTGGAAAGGGGGCAAAATGAAGAGAACATGGAACACACTGCACCTTTTTCTTGGGCCATTCAATACTAAGTGCTCCTCCATTGCATTATCTACTTGAAGGGGCAGAGAAAATCTAGCTCTAGTCCTCTAGCCACAGCATCTCCAGGCCTTCAAGACAGCCTCAGCACTTCAGATAGCAAAAAGAAAAGCAAGCGTAAAAGGATATGTATTTTGGGGTTTACAGGATGTGGGTATTTGCTCTACTTTTGACTACAGAGGTAGAACACACAACAAGTTTTTTTGTAAATAACTAAAAATTAATACTACCTGAGGACAGAGCAGGTTGTACGTTATGGCATCTCAAAAACCCTCTCAAACTGAGAGCTCCCATCCTGCTCTGATACATAGACCCATGATTCATATAGAGGTGTTTGACTGAATCTAAATACCTGGGATTAAAATGAAGAATTGAAGGAAACATTTCATATGTATCCCCGACAAGGATGCAATATCTCAGAGTAGGCTTCCTATCTGCACCTGTCACACCTCCAGAGTGACCCCCTGGAAAAATCAAAGAGCAAAGGTGGCAGTAGGTCTGCTAGAGCCCCACAACAGAAAATATGGCACCTGGAAGATACTGTTTCCAAAATTTTACAGTTTTGGGCAAACGTTTAAATTATTTTTCAATGAAATACGAGACCATGCAAACAAGTAAAAATCATTTGATGATACTGTAAGTGTTTTGCTGTGCAAAAACTTAACACCCTTCTTAGATGTGCTGCCACAATTAGGGCTTTCATACAAAAGGCCCTAATTTGGAACTGAACTCTGGCTGCAAGTTGAGTACAGACACCTAATTGCATAATAATGGCGCCACTGCCAAATTCAGTGTGCAAGATGCCAAAGAACAGTACTGTTAGTGATAAGAGTAACAACACAACCAAGCACAACAATGATCTAAATAAAAGAAAACGACTGAAGGCAGGAAACTCATTCAGTATAAATAAAGCCACATCAGCACAACTCCACCACTTGCTTCCTGAATGCATTTGCCAAGGGCTTTGCAGCAGGTCCCTCAGTAAAATGGCCATCCTGTCTGTTTGTCATTAATGATGGGTGTCGCTCTGTCCACGGAACACACGTACACTGACCAGGAAAGGCCATAGCTGCAGGGAGCAGAGAGGCCCAGTGTTACTGCACATGGGTGGATAATCGGCAGTGCGCCGAGGTGGGGGAGTCAGCTCAGCCTGCCTCCTCTGCGATGGAGCACACAGTAGTAAAGCACCCTTAGATGTGCTATGGCTTGTAATTGGATAAGGCTGCATGCCAGGCAAAGCTGCAGAACAGGTAACTGTGAGAATGTAAGCGAGATCATGCAGCCCTAGAACAGAAAATGCAGGTTTATCCCAGAGAAGGTTTGAGGAAGCAAAATATTACTGGTAATTTGGAAGCAGAAAGATGATGGCAATGCAGCAGCAGAGTTCACAGCACCAGTGAGAGTGTGTCTGGATATCAGGCTCCAAAATGGGCAGTTGGCAGGGAGCCCATTATGTGACAGTGGTGCTACCACCATGAATCACTAAGTAGCAAAGTCACTCCCATGGCTGATGCAAGCCTGCGCTAGGCCCTGGGTAGAATAGTCCATAAGCATGGGCCACTGAACATCTGTTAGGTGAGAAATTCTAGTCTTACCAGTCACTGTGGCCTACGGACCAGCACTTGTAGTCAAACTCTACCTACAGCAGTGAAATCTATCCTCCAGCACATAAAAAAAAATGCATCAATCAACATCCCCTTTGCAATGATCAGTTCTGCCCCTATCATTCACCTGGGCTATGAACAGAATTGGACCCTGCAGGACTGCAGTCACAATGTCACAATGCTGAAACTAAAGCAACCTGCCAGCGTCAGCCCACGGTGAATCCCAGGCATAGACCCCTTCACCCTCTGCCAATCTCCACCCTCCTCCCATCGCCAGAAGAACTTTCTCCGCACGTTAACAACAGAGTGCCGAGTGTTACTGATTGCACATGGAAGCTGGTACAAAACTGCCAGGAGTCATCTTTTGTTCACTTAAGCACAATTAAAAACAGCCACTGCAGATATTGAAAAAAAACATGCTTTCTTAAATAGAGTGCGAGAAAGAGAGAAAAAGATCCTTAAATCTGGAAACCATCACCCTCAAGGATATGAGTCGTACAATGACAAACAACCGCCTAGTGTAATAATAAAAATCTCAACCATGGTTTTAATACCAGTAAGAGATCCTGTTTAAATGTTTTCACGCTGTACTTCAGGATGCCTCAGCTCCACGACACATGAACAGGTGAGACAGGGTAAGAGAGAACGACAGAACGCAAGGGACACCCCAGAAGCCAGAGTCGCACGGGTGTAATACTGCACATCTCCCCCTGCCGGATGCTACCTGCTGATGCTACTGCCCAAGCAAGTCCTGGCTCTTAGTGCATGTGATCAGGTGGGGTGCAGTAAGTTGAAAAGGGGACTGGGTTTGGGTGGGGTTAGGGCGGGGTGTGTAATGAGGTGTGCAGCAGGACTGACATCGGCTGCAGAGAGACAGGCATGCGGGTGAGGACGGGTGCGGGGACGGGTGCCCAGTGAGGGAGGGCTGGGTGCTTCCTGCTCACAGCTGTCAACTATGGGTCGGTTCTCCCTTCCCTCCCCTCCCCCTCGCTCCCTCTCTCCAGCTGGGCACGCTTCTCAGGAGTGGCCTCCTGCAGTCGCCCCTGAAACACACAAAGCGAGAGCATCAGAAAGGAGAACAAAAACATGCACCTTAAAGCATCTAGAGACACCATGCACGTCTATGCATTTGCATAAACAATCCTTAATATCCACACACACACCTGTATACATCATACTACCCATGTAAACAATTACACAAATAGCTAAACATCCATTCCCATATACACAATCCCACATATAGGCTCATATAAACAAAATACAAAATATATGTACATTTATTAGGTATTAGTTTCTGTGCCAAAAATTTTATTCAAACAACAATTTAACCCAAACAAGTAGCTTTCTTATTGTTACCAGAGCAGTGATATCAGCGGCCATTTTTCATGCTGCATTTTGGTGGCATTACCTACTACTCTGCCTGCTGTTCCTAATACACTAAACACACCAGCACACCAACCACAGCCTTGCATTCTGCACCAGATTCCCTGCATTTCATGGTTGCAAACAGGGGCTTGATATAGCTGGTCTATGGATGTAGAGTTGTACCTTCACTGGAGCGGTGCGGCTGGGGCTCCCGAACAGTGGAAGTGCACGTTCTGCCACCTGGAGTCACGGCGGTGCCACACGCGTGTCTCCTCTGACTGGCTGCTGCGAGGCCGGCCTTGGCTGTCCACAAATTGTGTCAGGCGGATGTAGGCGATACAGGCGGCGTCCTCGCCAATCAGGTGCACGTGCGGATTCAGGATGGTGGTGTGGATGGGTTTGCTGTTCTTGGACAGAACTGGGGATTGGGTGCATCGAAAGAATCAGATGAGTGTCATACAAACGTCGCACGTGAGAACTGCAGGTAACATCTGAGCAGTGTGGGGCCACTCCATGTCCCTAGCTGTGGTGTCCTTACGATTTTCAAAGTAGAATCTGTGGAAGTCCATCCCCTCCACCAGGTTCCCCAGGGCCTCAGGTTCAAAGGAGGTCAGTCCAGGGTCACAGATCTTCCTGTTGGAATGAACCAAAATGAGCTGACATGGTAAGAGCAAGTTACATTTATTTATTTAACTGATGCTTTTCTCCAAAGCAAATTACAATGGTAAGCTTCTTACAATGATTTACCCATTTATATAGCTGGGTAATTTAGTTTAAGTACCTTCTGAAGGGTACTAGAGCAGTACGTGGGTTTCAAACTATGTTCCTTCAGGTAGAACGCAGTAGCTCTATGATGGTTAGTGACAATTGCTCGTGGATATGTCCTGATGTTAATGTTTCCAAAATTCAAGTAAGCGACTAGCAGTACGAACGTCACTAGATTGTATGAAATCCTCCCAGCTGCTCCCCTAAGCCCACAACTCAGAGACTCACGCGTAGGCTTCAAAGTCTCCATTGTTAACGGCCTCAATCAGCTGCTCAGTAATCTTGATGATTTCCTGCTTGCGTGCTGCAGGAGAAGCAGACAATGAGGTGATTATCTTAGCAGTTCAATAATTGCAGGACACTAGGATGAAGCTGAGGACCATTGGCAGTCAAACACTGGGACCTGAAACACTTCCTTGGACCTATTAAAATGTGTTTCATTTTGTCTCAGTTTGTGGCTGCTAGGCATATGGTACTGCAGCCTGACATAAAGCTTAAATGCCAAAATATGGTGAAAAGAAGGTGAATGTACAGCTACGTACAGGAGCAACATGTGATGCAACAAGAAAAGGCATTAAAGAAACCACACTAGTCTGCATATTGCAATATGCTGAACAGGGTCTATCATAAAGACCTACCATGATGCAAAGTGTCCAACCAGATCTGCTGTATCCTACTAGGACCAGGTAAACCAGCTACCTGTGTTACAACTCATTTCTGCACCGAACTTCCGCACATATTAGCTCATTATGACAGTGTTTCGGTATCTGAGACCAAAAACTGAATTATCTATGAAAACCATGTGTATTCTGTGACAAAAGGCAGCCCACACCTGTCCCTGTCCTGGATTGAGGCCAGAGAAACACTGCTGCCAGGCGACTCTAACAGCGTTTGTGGCCACCACTCATTTTTCCCCAGACAAAGCCATTCATTTTTCTCAGTAGCTCCATTTCTTATCTGATTACCACAACCAAGTGGCTGATCAACATCTCCTTCCTTCAGAACTCTACTTTCTAGTTTTATATTGATGTTTGCACCTTGCAACATAAACTTACATCAGAAGCAGCAGTACAGCAAACTGACCAGCAGAATACACTGTATGAAACAATACTTCATCTCTGATGTGCACATTTGATAAATAAAACTTAAGAGTAAGGAGAACAAAATCAAACTTTTTTTTACAGCCCACAAACTGTCGAGAGGGGAGTTCCCGTGGCTTTGCACAAGCTGTCAGATAAAACAGAAAGGGAAAGTCACAGTGAAAAAGCTGCATACCTGTGTGGTGCACACCTGCCTGGTGCACAGCTCAACTGCAACCCTTAACTGGAAGGCTAAAAACCAGCCACTAATAAAGTCTGCCAAGCCAGGGACAACTCAACTGTGCAGTGAGCGGCCGCCGGGATCAGCAGGACGGAAGACCCCTTGGAGCTTACCTGACAGCGTGTCATTCATGGTGGTCAGACAAACCATTCATTCCTCCCGAATGCGGTGCACCCTGTCATTCTCCAAGGCACAGCTTCCCCTCCTCTGCGCGCTCCTCCACAGGCAATACATTAACCTACTTAATGAGGCACCTCGACAGGGGAGGGATGCGCTGCTGCCGTATAGTCCCACTAAAATCTCACTGGCTTTATAGGTCAATTGAAATTAAATGAAATTGAAAAAACCCTCCATGTTTCTGTCTCTTTTTCCCGTGACCTTTTTTCATCCCCCCCCACAACACCCCCCCCCCCCGTCATTCCCATAAACTCTGTGCAGCCTGCTGACCTCATCGTGCTATTCCTGTCCTGCAGCTCAGATCAGATTTACTCCCTCCCCCTTTTCTGCTCTTCTCTAAATGTCCAACGGCTCAGCAGCCATGGGCAGCCCAGATGTCCTGTACAAACTTCCTTGCTGAACAGCAGCATCAGAACTCCACATCTGCAGTGCTTGGACCTGGGCCTGGACCTGGGTCTGGGCCTGGGCTGGGGCGCAGGCCTAGCTGACCTTGCTGTCACCAGCAGGGCCACTTCCTGTCACTGTCTCAAGTCACTCTTGTGGGCAATAATAAAAAGCTGTACGATGATCAGAAGAGAGCGATGAATCCTGACGTGATGAGAGTGGTGGTCAACATCAGTTCTTACACAACTTGTCTCTTTTATGCAACTTCCACTTTCATATCAAACCATTCCGTTGCACAGTTCTGACAACTATAGCGCACACTTTGAAAAGTAAAGCAGATAATTTTAAAATAAAGTAGAAAGTAACAGATTTCTATTTATAATTTGATATGAATTAGCATGTTCCTTCATTTTAATGGGCAAATGTTATGTCCCTAGGAAGAGAACCTAGTGGGCCTGTAGGGACACAACCCCCTCAGGACTTGCAGAGTGGGCCCAAAGGACCAATCCTGCATCCCGCTTGTCCTAGATTCACTTACGGATAAGGACTAAATCCAGCAAAGGGCTCGCAGAATCAAAACCATTAGTGTAAAAGCAGAGGAGCATTAGCGCATCCATTCGGCTAATGATGTCCCATCCCTGGACATGGGACTGATGAACCCGCTTTTGCAGCCGGTGGGACCACAGGCTTAGCTGGGTTTGCTCCACATAAGTTTCTCGCTTCCCTGTCCCTATTGTCAGTGATACGCTGTGACCCGCTCGCTTGCTGGAAAGCAACTTTATATGATGCTCCCTCTGTAAGAGTGGCGGAGAACAGAAGAGCGACAGGAATCTAGCCCAAAGGCATCTGGTCAGGTGACAGATACTGCAGATTTGGGTATCAGCCAGAGGATGGGGGATGACACAAGGGAGGTGATGGAGTAGGAAGAGTTTACAGGAGATTAAAAGGAAAGTGAAAGCTGAGGATGAAAAAACTGAATTCAATGCTGTGCTTGTGATGACAGTCAGCCGTGTGCCCACACACTGTCTGGGGGAGTTGTGCACCTCCTCAGTACAGTCTGGCTCATGTCCCAAACGCCTGTGCACACAACTCAATGGGTCTGACAGCTTAGACGGAGGCTCTGAGGTGGGTAGAGGATGCACAGTGATGCACTGGGGACGTATGATGTGTCACATTGAAACGAGAGAGATAACTGTGAGAAAGCAGACCTCCACTATCAGGAAACATATTCCTGTGCTGCACTGATAAAGACAAAGGTAGTTTCTCAACAGCACTGCAGACAATATCTTTCTATGAGTTCCAGATTTCCATTAAATAAGCCAATAACAGGTGTTACACAGCACCTGGTTTGTCCAATGATAGCAAGTTATCCATGCATCAAAATGCCTATTTTTTTAAATTTTTTAATGACTTTTAGGTGGCATTCAATTTAAATAAGAAATAATGGTAATTGAACCCCTATCCAAGTGGAATTCATCTAATGGAATCTTTGTTTGGGGAAGGATGGCTGTATATATTCATAGAGGTGGAGAGTAACATGTTCAGTTTACTTCCTTACTTTTACTATAATGAATTTTATAGAAAATTCTACCTTTCACAGTATTTTTTGGTATTGATGCTTTTTACTTTTACTAAAGGACATTGGGAAGAAAAAGATTTATGTTTACTCTAGTTTCTGTCCTACAAACCACTTTTCATTACTTTTGATTTTTGCTGCATTTAATATCTAAAATTTTTCTGCTTAAAAGAAATACACTCATATACCACAAGCTCGACACAGCTCTAACATCTCCTACTGTCAGCATTCCACTGGAGTTCTCTGCCCATAGCTTATTCTTTTTTGTAAAATCAAAAAAATTGTTTAAGCTTAATAGGTTAAAAATATTTCCCCCACATGGTAACAGTTGAATTTTATAGCACTTTTATATATTTTATTGTACAAGCTTGTTTAAATTGTTCTTGAACACATTGGGCATGTCCCTTCTACTTTATTAAGTTAAGCACATGTCTGTGGAACCAGAAATAGCCTGTTTGTGTATCACTTACGTGTAAAGAGTGAGAGTTCGAAAATGAATGGAACTCCTTATTTTAACACAGTATTATTTATTTGAAGAACAGTGTATTTGTGATAAGTATTATGCACGGCGGTGCATAACAGTAATTCACAGCACCTAGGCTGAGTGATTAGACATTTGTTATTAGTTTGAACCCTGTATTATGTGGATTTCCTCCCACAGTCCAGAGCCGCACATTTTGGTGTATTTGCTCACTCGAAATTGCTGTTACTGTATTTTCCATTACATTTGTCTTCTATATAAATGGGTGAATAATTGTAGCACAGTATATCTAACACTGCAAGTGACCTCAGACAAAGTTGTTTTTAGGTTCGAAATGCTCACTGTGTGTTGCTTTAGAAAAAGCATCTGCTAAATTAATAAATATAAAGTCCTACTGAAGAGCTGAAATTAAACATGAATTTTAAAACTGAGTTCTAGAAAGTTTTCAAAAGTGTTATTATTTATTATTAAATATTTATTTATTTATTTATTTATTTATTTTTTTATTAATATGTAAATTAAAACAGCACACTAACATTCTAACTACGGTCTGTGTTTAATGTGAGTAATGCACAGCAGGTTCATTTTTATTTTATTTTGGTCATTTACATATTTTCATTTACTAGTAAGGCTCCAGACGGTGTGACCAATGCTATGGAGTTTTAACTTTCTTTGGATTTTCAACATCTGAACTGACTGACCTTTTGCATTTTTTGCATTTGGATACTTCTATTATGGGTTAGTCACTACTACAGCAGTTAGGGACGATGACTTTTAACCTACAGGTTGTTTGTTTGATCTCTAGTCCGGCCACTGCTGTATTGCCCTGAACTTCTGTGGCATAAAAACTGTACAGTTTCAACACAGCCGTAAATCATTTTGGACAAAAGCATCAGCCAAATAGCAAATGTACAATAAACCCTCATTTGTTGTGGCAGGTAGTGTAGTGGTTAGCGCTCTCAGTTTACAGTCAAAGGTCACGAGTTTAAATGCCCAGACTTTTGATGTCATTGTAATATTAAAAATTCAATAATTTTTTAAAACTTTTAAATACTAGTGTAAACAATAGAAATTAAACACAATGCTGAAAGGGCATGTAATCCTTGCAAGCAGCTGCACATTTTCACACACAGCAGACAGTAACCTGTCACTGCCGTTTCATTTAGAACCACATGATGGCAGAAGGGAACAAACCCAAAGCAGCTGGCGACTGATTTCTAACAGCATACATTAATATATGGTGTAAGAAAAAACATATTTTTAAACCAGGGCACAGGAAGTCATTGTTTTACATAATTTACAGTCAATGTGTGATGAGTCACTAGCAGACAGTTAAAAAGCAGGCAAGAACAAGAGGAGGAGCTCACTTTCTGAACGTCTTAAAACCACAGCGCAGCATGGAGCTGACAACCAACAAGACAATGGATCCAGCAGCGTATGAATTGAGTCTAAGTATACGTTCCTCAATCTGCCACTCCAGATGTACACACAGGCAAGTGAGTGTGTACCTGCGGTGCAACAGGGCTACCCAGGAGTACAGGGCAGACAGAGTCACACGCAGACACCTGCAGCTGGGAAATAAAGGGGGTCGGATGCTGTGTTCACTGGTTGGCCTTATGCTCAACTGGGACTTAGTAACACTGTTGAGATAGACCTTCTGGCCTGTGCAAAAGCGACAGACAAAAAAGAGGTTTCACTGGAGCCAGAAACAGAAAAGGATGTGCAGAGTGGGAGGCCAGAGCTAAGCTGTATGAGGGGCTTATTCACATAAAATCACGGCTCCCAGGGTCTCCTTCTGAGCCAAACACGCTGCACCAGAAATATCCATGTCCTGTCTCTTTTGACTGGAGTATTATGAGAAGAGTCTTTTTTTCACCAACCTTTTAAGGACAAGTTGGTGAAATTTAAATTGGACAGAGTTAAACGTTTACCAAAGTATTTAAGCAACTGACTGATTATTGCCTAAAATTTAAGTGACTTTGCAGGTAACAACATTTTCACACCTGATGCCAGCATCTTGTACTCCAAGCAAATGAAATAAATTAAAACAATAGTACTGGTGTCATTTTTATCCTCTCAGGCTCCATCCATATACAACTAAAAATAACAAAAATATTATTTGAAAAAAAAACAGCGTGAAAAACCTAAAAAGATAAAATCAGAAAAAGGGACATACTTTTCATAGCACGGTGTTTAATTTATATCTGTGTAAGTCATATAACACAGACGTGGGCAATAACGGGGAAATATGTGGGTTGTCCTTCCATCCACAGACTGTTTCTCCAGACATATGGACATAAAATCTAGTCACCACTGCCGAATGTTGACCTTAGTGTCACATTCCTTAAAACTTCAGACAACACACTCCCACTCTACGCTGCAGCACAGCTAGGCCGAAAAACACAGCACCTGGCAGGGGAGAAGCATGGAATCAAGGGATGTACACTTGCACATTCCAGGGAAGTCCTCAGATGCAGGCCAAAGCTGTGGTCCCCACATGGAATGCTGAACACACAAACACTGCTTATAAAGCCAGTGCTGCTTTGACACTATGCTGCCTTCAGGCACTGGGCTCAAATCTCAGCCTACCTGCATCTGAAAACACTGTGGTGAAGATATGCAGTAATGTACTAAGTGTGGCATGTAACAGATCTACTGTTATTACTTGTACATATTCACATTCCTTCATTTTATACATGTTTTTATCAATTACCACAGCGAGATATTTCCATTTATCGCTCCTTTAACCCATTGCTTAGTACAGATATACTGCAGTTGCCTCTTTCTGGTACAACACTTATGGCCAACATTAGAACCAATGACTCATATGAGTAAATTTGCGATCTTCTGTGCTACCCCCCACAAAGCATCTCTAAAGCACAGTGCTGTCCTGCCTTCTGAGCACTGTGTCCTTCATGCTACAGACTGCTAGACTGCTGATGTACTTTGAGGCACCTTCGTTTTTTTGTCCTTCACCAGAAGCAGGGCAGGTAGGTGGTTTGTTTCCCCGCTGGCTCTGCAAAGTCCCCGACAGTCCATGTCAGAGAGTGTTAGAACAAAGGGACACAGTGCAAATCAGCTTGCTGTCATTGTCGGCTTGGCTTACATTCAGTCTGTGTATGTGATTCCATCTGTACAACAGTACACAGTATCACCACGCTGAACTGGCTGACTACAGCTTAACACATACTTTAACCTAGTCCAATTTACGTACACTGTCCCCCCCCCACAAAGGTAATCGGTTCCCAAGAAACCCTTAATGAGCTGAATTCTCGACTATCATCACTTTCAATAGTAAAATTTGTGTCCTGGAGCCTAAAATGTGTCGCCCATTTATCCTAAAATATCACTAAATACTATAATCAGTATGGTAAAATATCACAAAATGCCACACAGTTACTTCAACAAATAACATTAGCTATCACAACACGACATAACAAGGGCGTTTCCCTACATTACTCTATAAATACAGCATGTCTGTCTTCTGTGCTCCTTCACCTCTTTTGCAGACACTTAACGTAGCAGTGGTGGCCTCCATGTGCTCCTGTTTACCTCCACAATTCACAAATGCTGAAGGTAGACTGGATGCCACAGAGTGTGAATGTGTATGTGTGTGTTTCATTCCTCTTCCGACACCAAGCATAAAACCAAAAACGTCTCTAATTCTGTCACCACATGAACCTTATAGGATATGTTACAATAAACTTTTGCCACCAGAAAAATTAATACCAAATAATAAAACATACAGTACTGTGCAAAAGTACCTGTGGGAAAAATGCTACAAAGCAAGGATGGTTCCAAGAATAATGCCATGAATACTTATTAATCAATAAACCTTCTAAAACCTGCAGTAGACAAAAAAACCTCAATAAAATCAATATTTGGTGTGACCACCCTTTTCCTTTAAAACAGCATCAGTTCTCTTATGTAAACTTGCATGCAGTTTAAGGTAGAGGTTGGTAGGTTCTTCCAAACATTTTGAAGAACTGGCCACAGTTCTTCTGCGGACTTTGACTGTCTCTACATGTCCTCCCAGACTGACCTGATCATGTTGAGATCAGGGCTCTGTGGGGACCATACCATCTGTTGCAGGATTCCTTCTTTTTACTCAAGATAGTTTTGTATGAATGAGATTGGGTGTTTGAGGTCATTCTCAGGCTGCAGAATGAATTTGGGACCAATGAGAAACCTCCCTGATGGTAGATAAGTATCTACCTGTACTTCTGACCACACATTCAAGTTGCATGCCTAACACTTTTGCACAGTACTGTATATTGCCAAACATGTTCTTAAAATATATTGTAATTATAAAAAATAAAAAACAGAAGCACTAAAATACAGAGTAGATGTAAATGTCCCCCCTCCTGTGAATAAATTCTGTGCATCTCCCCTTTTTTGCAGGTTACTTGGTGGCTTGAAATGGCCCCTCATGTGTCTGTGTGTTTTCTGCTCTGCTGTATATATGAGTGAATCACTACAGAGAGTTTAGTGCAGTGAATCTGAAACTGTAAATCAGCATAAATGAAGGTAAATACTGCACAGGAATTATTGTATATCACTGTGTTGGAAAGTGTCTGTTAGAGGAATTGTGTTGCACTGCTCAGCTGTTGAGAGGTGCATAAAATCCAAAACCAGCCCTTGTAAATGCAACAAAATGCTTGTAAATCAAGGGAGGGATATTAAACAACATCCCTCATGAAAGTCAGATTCTAGTAACTTGCATAGGACTACATCAGGGGATACCTGTGTTTGTTTTTAGCTTATGTTTGTTTAGAGAGTGACATACTGTTAAGCTACTTTTAACAATTTACGCATTTATACATCTGGGTAATTTCAGTACCTCAATCAGGGATATTACAGCACGGGGGGGGGGGGAGGATTTGAACCCGGGTCTCTCAAGTGTATGGCAGCAGCTGTAAACATACTTTTCGTGGCATCACCTGTCTTGCTGTGCTCGTGCGACTCACCTTTCACATCTTCATCTTCAACAGTAGCGTTGCTACTATCAGATGATTCCTATAAACGAGGAAGGACAGCTGTGTCAAAAACTGCAACAGTGAAAAGGACCATAAACACACAGACATGCATGTTAGTCCTAATGAACATTAGGTGTTACGTAAACAAACTCCATCAATGCGTAGAGACAGATTCTCACACAGGCACACATTGTCTGTTACACAAACACAGGGCCAGCGGCCACTGCAGATGCTCACTGCAGTACAGTCACACCGTCACATCCTCCTGTATCAATGGGACAAATACACTGTATTAGCACTGAAGCCGCATAGACGATGGGAGCACTCTGGAGCTTTTTAGGACTGCTAGGTTAGAGCTAAGCTGGCGTAGACTTGGCACTTTCACCACAACCCACCAATATAGCCTTGCATAGCGACGGACACAGTAACTGACCCCGAGTGGGCTGGGAGGGACACTCAGAGCAAAGCACCACAGCCTGCAGTTCTGGTACAGTCCACTAAGTGGCAGTCATGAGCTATGCATAACATTGCACTGCATCTGACCTCCTTGTTCAGTTCTTTGCCATTTGAGTATTTATTTCCCATTTCTTGTGACAGATTTTCCAAGTCAATCACATTTGTGGATATATAAGTTATATATACTATATATAGGTACATACTAGCATTATACATTTATGTTACCAGGTGTGACATTTTAACCAGCCCAGGTAACAGAAAACAAAGGATTGTAATGCACTGCAATATGAACAGTACACATTTTATATAATGAGGTGCAAACTGGGTTTTAGCTGTTCTTATGTCACCCAGAAAAGCCAGAGACCTGAAACCATATAGAGGGATGGTCTGAGGTCCTAGCAGAACAAGGTCAGGTGGAGACACAGTGCAGTGAGCTCAGCTCCTTCACCGTGGCCCAGTGCACTATGGGATTTCAGTGTGCTCAGGGTGGTATCTGGCCAGAACGCACCAGAAAGCCACCTTTCTGTGGGCAGACAACCCTGTGTATTGTGGAGGTGGGCACCCTGACCGCACTGCAACCCACTTGATAGGAACACTCCACACAAGGGCGGCATCCTCTTTGCAGGAGCATGGAACTGGGTCACAGTGATGTTAGAGTGGGGGAGGGGTGCCTGACGATGCTGAACATAGGTGGATTGGCATGGGAGGAGAGGAGAAGGGCAGTGAGAAGCAGTAAGGAAACGGAGTATGAAACATGGTGAGCGAGCCTTTACACACAGACATGTTGGTCTTTACTTTCCCACCCGTTCACTTTCACATCCTCCCTCACCACCTTGAACAGTGATACTGCACACACATGCGCACGCTCACACACACACACACACACACACACACACACACACACACACACCACTGCCCCTTGGAGCTGAAGTGCAGCACAGCTGCCTGTAATGCCCTTCAGCAGATGAACACACTGGGCCACAGCTTACTTTAATAGCCAGTTTTCAAAAGTTGCACCATTATCAATGTACTCTAATGTCTCCTTAAATGAAACGCAGATTTAATTATGTTTCACAATTACATTTCACAATTCCTCCAAGTGTCTTTGAGGGTTTACTCTGGAGCAAATAAAAGCAGTTACCCTAACTTTGGAGGGACAGCTCTGTGACCTAGTGGTCTATAACCATGCAGTCTGTCAGGGATTACAGCACCTCCACCTCACTCCCTCAAGTTCACAGCAAGTTCACGTCTTTCCAGAACTCACAGTGAATTGTAATTGCACTCCTGTATTATGTTCTCAACAAGCACTGTCCTACATGAACATCTCTCTCAAGAGTCTAAGAGTGACAAGTACAAACACACACACTCTCTGGCATTCAATAGTCACAGGAACACACTAGAAGCAGTTTGTTTGTCTGTGCCATGGAGAACGTGCTTCACTCACACACGAGTGCTAACAGAATGACAGAGGGGAGAGGGGAGAGGAAACAGGGTGTACCTTGGTCCCATCCACTGGGTTATGGATGACAGTGGTCTGAGGCTCCTACAGAAAGAGAAAGCGAGAGAAAGAGACAGAGAGAGAGAGTGAGGAGAGGAGCAGAGAGGAGAGGGGGAGTGCAAAGAAAAGAGAGGGAGACAGCAGAGACACATGTGGAGTGGGATGAGAAGAATGGGGGAAAAGGAGACCATAGATGAAAGCAAAAAAAGATGGGAAAAGAGCAAGAGAACAGAGAAGGAATTAAATTTCAAAGAGGAGAAACAGATTTTGTCCAGTGAGAAGGCTCATGGAGGGGGATGGGTTGTGAGGCAAAGACTGTAATTATGAGCAGATGCCTGGAGGAAAACAAGAGTCGAAGAACTGTAAACAAGAGCTGGGGAGCCGGAATCTGATGTGCAGATAGTCCTGCATCCCGCCTGCGTGTTACCGTGCAGCAAAACCACGATGCACAGGCCACACACCCCACAGTCCAAATGCATCACTGAAGGGTCCCTTCAATGGTGCCATTAGGGAAAAGGTTGATATGAGTAAAAACCTTCACTCTCAGACCATTTAATCGTTTAAATTTTCAGAAGCACAACCACCCGGACATGCTGTGAACAGGAAACACGATCACGCATCGTACAAACTGTGTCCGGCATTTCTGTATGTCTCAATCAAACACATAAATGTTCTTCTGCACTTGTCTTGAGGGAAAATTCCAGAACATACATTACATCAGGGAGTTCACCCAATTGCGAGTGGATGTGTGAAACGATACTCCGCGGAGTTGCAATGAGTGAGACAACACCCACACAGATGAGTTTTAAACGGTGGCTCCCCTGGCTAAGGTACGTGTGGTTCACTGTGAATTCCGACACCTTTCTCATCATTTGCTCAGGCATCATGTGATGCCAGTATTTCCTCACTGCGAATGGCCTGTGGTTTGCAATCCTTGCTATAAATCTGAACCAAACATTTCTAATGAGGAGGCTGTTAGAGCTCTGCATTACAGACAGAACAGTTGGGTGGCTGGGAGACTAGCGACAGTGAGGGGCTCAGTCTGTGGGACATGTCCACTACGGCTCCTCAGGGCAAGATATACAGGGATTTACTACTAAAATCCACCCAGACTGCAGTTTCAAAGCTTTCATGTATTGTCTGTGTTGACACCATACATCAATGTTACTGTACCCCGAAGGATCTCTGTGCACTGGGCCATGTCTCTTTGCTCATTTAGATAATGATGATGAATCATGATGTTCAAGATTCCTACATTGTGTTTCTACAGTGACTTCCAGTGCTCTTCCCTGTAAGAATCAAGCCAATGGTTAGTAAAACACTCCCTTGCCAGTTCATTATCCCAGTACAGAAGGGGATTTCTCATTAAGGCCATCAAGACTTCACATTACCTACCAATCTTAATTAAACCTTAAAGCCCAAAGTGTGATCCGCATAATGTTTCCAGCAATAGCTGTGCCAGTACATCAGTTCAGCACACATCCTAGCAACCCCCTTCTTCACCAGTCATCCAGAAAGCAACATTCTCCATTGACCAACTGCCGTCCAGTTATCATCCGTGTAACTGTGACATCATCACCATGACAACCATCACCATGAGCAACAACTACAGCAACCAGTAGCAAAGACTGGAGATCTGAGACACTGTAAAAGTCTGTAGATTATGCATAGGAAGAAGGGACACGGTAAAAGGCTACACAGAAAATGGGACAAAGATAAAGATTTGTGGGTTATCATGGATTAAAACACTTTAATCCACAAAACCCATTCTTCTTTCTCACATAAGGCCCAGTATGAAGGATTCCTTACCAAAAACTCAGGGTTTCACAACACAGAACACAGATGTTTCACAGTGTCCATTTGCATACACACCTATGGTTCAACAGGTATTTTCCCCTGTGCCTCCCTGAGTACCTCCATCTAATAAGCTTGTACTTTACAGCTGAGTGAACATTATTTCAGCAAACCATGTATCCAGGAAATCCATTTCATTGACAATACACTTATACCTTGGTATTCTAACTCCTGGTTTCGAGTTCCCAATTTAATCAGTGGTATATAGTAATACCTGTAACACCTCATTACAGTAAGAGCCCAATACAGTAGGTTCATCTTATTGTTTTTCTATTTAATATTGATTTTATTCCAATTTCTTTGACAGAAGTTTGACTGCTAAATGTTGCTATTACTACTAATAAAGACAGAAATATAATGTATGATACTTGAAAAAGTAACTGCATATAAACACAAAAATGCATAATAATGATCCAATAAGCTGCTAACTGGGTAATTCGTGTTTAAAATGTTCTTTATCACACTAAGAGGTATTTTAGTGTGTTAGGGATATTTGGGGGAACTCAGCTGGGGTTTCTCAAATGAACCCAGAACAAATCATAACTGTCCTCATAAGAAATAACAGAAATTGTTTCCCGATATTCGAGTTTGCATCATTCAAGCAATTTCTAGGAACCATTTACAGTCAAATATCACAGTATTGGTGTTTTAACTTAAAGACACCAGTCTTTATCAAGTGTGACATGCTTCACAATTAAAACCAGTAGGGCAGATATCCTTTACAACAGTATGTCTAAATCTTTTCTGACCAGTGTTTCAAAAACCACTTGTCTTCAAAAAAAAAACAGAAAAATTACTTAAATACTTTCAGCTAGGTGATTACCTATCTGTAAAATGATGTCCATGTCCACTTTTTTAAGCTACAGGTGCCATATATTATTACCATATTTAAAATGTTAATAATAATGAGAAATCACACTGATTGAAAGGCATGGCAGACCACCATGACCACATTTTGAGAAGCACAACTTTGAATGCTGAAAGTTATATAAGACACAAATAGATGGTAAATCCACAAAGGAACAAGTCAAGAAAAACATCCATGAAACCGTAGGAGCAGAAGCCACGAAGATGTTAACTGCGAGGCAGTGCACTAAAGCACTCTGAATTTATTAAGCACCACTGAGGCCCAAGAACATGCTAAAAAAAGCATAGGCATGAAAAATCCACAAAGTGCTCATGTAAAAAGGCATCTGCATCATTGGAGAATATATGCGATACGGGTTGTATCTTTATGAAACATGCCCAGAAAAAAAATGGAGTACAAAAAAAAACACATGCACACCCATACATACACATACATAGAGTCCCACTTTACAGGTATTACGGAGGGAGAAAGGAGACTGTGTGCAGGTACGGAGGGAAAAGGCCAAACTGAGCTGCTTGGAGCTCACAGACAGAATGTGCATTTTATGCAACACTGCTGAGCTCACAATGTGCATTAAAAAGATTACTTAGCTCACAGACAGTGTATGCTAAACAGAATGTAACATCGCTCAGAACAGATGGTGAAAACACCGATCTGTGTGTGTATTAAACAGACTGTAACACTTCTGAACATAGAGAGATTGTGAATGAAACGGTGTCGACTGCACAGGCCTGTGTGTGTTAAACAGGCTGCGGCACTGCTGAGCTTTGACATTGTGCAGTAAATGGATGGCAACAGGGCTGAGCTCAAAGAAGGGAGAATTAGACAACAGCAGCTGAGGAGCCAACAGGAAAACCATCTCATCAGTGACTATTCACTGCTACGCAATTCACCGGTGCACTTAATTGCTATTTGTAAGGCCAGTTCTGCCTTTCGTCTGAGAACCAGTGATTGTTTACTGCTTCTGTCCCTTTTGAAAGAGTGACATAAAATTCAGACATCACCTTCAGGTTGAAGTACAGTAATTTTTTTTTAAACTTTTCTTGGAAACATTCCTAATGTACTAATGACGAAATCTGCATTCATATGCAAATAGGTCATCAATGATGATGGCAAAGCGCAACGCAGAATCAAGACGCCACGATGTTTGTTACGGTGTAGGTGGAACTCTGGCACAGCAAACCAGTATGAAGTTGCCATTGTGCACACATGCGCACGCACACACACACACACACACACACACACACACACACTCGTGCACAGCCCAACGAAGTGGGAACAACACTGACAGACAGATAAGAAGAATGAAGGTGAGAAGAGATGGGTGATGGACAGAGAGGGAGAACATAAAGAGGTAAATACCAGAGCAGGAGAAGGGGTGTTTCCTTTGGGACTGGTGACAATGCTGTTTTTCGTGCTGTTTGTCTGTGGCTGTGCAGGAAATACAACACAGTGTTAAAATGGGCAAACAGATACAGCACAGCTACAAATACGTGGTGTATAAACAAACTTTGCCAGGACTGCCTGGGTTCCTGATACCAAACATCAACTCTGGTCTTGGAATTAGAAAACCTGGAGGGAACTGCAGAATGATCCTTAATTTTGCATCTCTTATCCCCAGGGTTTTGAATATTAGTTCCTCTTATCCAGTTTGACATGTACTATTACTCACCTAATGGCAGTAAGCTAGATAAAAAGCATCTATTAGGACCCTGACAGACCATTTAGATGTATTTGTTCAGAATTATAACCTGACAAAACCAACTGGCACCAATTACACATCTGTCTAATTTCATGCATTTATGAAAATGGATGCAAAGTTAAGATCAATGGAAAGACTCTGTGTGAGCAGTGATAGAATTTGCACACGCACACTAATAAATACAGGAGGTTTTTTAACAACTGCAGGGACACATAACACATCACTGGTGCAAACGGGAACATAGAAAGAGGATAACAGAAACTGAGGATCTTGATGATGAAAGGAGGCCAACAGCACTTCTGTTTCCCTTGGGATGACAGAGCCCAGACAAGCAAGTAAACCCCATCACAGGAGATTTACTTTGAAATCACATTGCTCACCCTCACACACACACAGCTACATGGCAACCACAGCAACATAAGGGAGCTTAACACACTGCAAAAATGTGTACTTTCATACACACATTGAGAGTACATATACACAAACACACACCACAGAGATAGAAACACCATTGATGTATATAGATATAAAACAGTTGAAGTGTTTATCCCTGACCTCCACCCACTTTAATATTGCCAATATCTCTCATTTGGCCTTGTTCTTTTCCCTAAACGATAAGCCAGTGTAAAATCCAACTTGATGTCAACCTGAGCTAAAATATCCACCCAAATATCTGAGCCTAAAAGCATTTCACTTTTATTACCGTCATCACATTTGTCTATCGACCTCTAGAGTGAGCAGTACAGGATGTTGATTCTGAACTCATTCTTGGGCCAAAATCCAAAACAAACACCTGTCTGAGCGACATAATGTATTAGCATCCCGTAACCATGACAACGGCTAGTGCTCTGAAGTCAAAGTCGAACAATATCCTGTGATTAAAAAACAGGACTTAAACATAAGTGGACTGTTAATGAACAGGGCAATTAAGTATGTAGCATTAATACTCAATTAAACTGAGACAAGTCCTGTGGAATGGTTTTATAATGTCAGTCAGGTATTTAATGTCTTCTGTGTTTATCATATGCAGAAGTGAAGAAGACATGTCTAATGACTGTGCTACTCGGACTAACACTGAAAAGAAAAACTTCAATCAGAAGTGTAAAAAACTGTCAGGTATTGTGGGAGCTAAAAGAAATTAGCAATGGTACTGAGACACGCTGAGGAGAAACTTAAAGTAGTAACAGATTTTCTTTGTGTCTCTCACACACACAGAGCACTACACAAATCAGTGATGTGTGCAAAATGTAAAAAGTTTAAAGATAATAAAGTTTGGTGATATATATGAAGAGTTATTACGGTCTGTACACCACTGCGAAGTGTCCCTCTGTGGCATCCCTGTGTTTGACCATCTCAGGGGTCGGTGTAGACATGTACCTCATGTACTAAATGCAACCAGTTTAATGTCCTGCTGCCCAAAAGACCCATAAGGGGCTTCCAACTGAAAAACACTGCAGTTCTTACCTGTTTTACGTCACCATCTGACACGACATAGATCTGACTGTTGGATGGTTGTGTTTGACACAGTATCGAAACTGTTTAAAACATTATTTTATGCAATAATGAAGTTACTTTCTCCAGAAAAGTTTTTTGAAAAATCCATATTTATTTCTTCCCTTTTATTACACTTAAAATTTTTTAAATTATATATTCATGATTTTTCTATTTGACTCAGGCAAATTGAAATAATTAAATTAATGGTTAAATGCTTACAGATTATTTAAAAAACAAACCAGAAACAGGTAGCAGAGTAGTTAGAGCTGCTACTTTAGGCCCACTTTCAAATTACCATTCCTCTTATAGAACACTGATCAATGTACTTACCCTGAATCAAACCAGTAGAATTTACCGTACTGTAGAAATCGATAAATCACTGTTAGTAGCTTACTGTTGTAAGTTGCTTTGGAAAGAAGAACTAATAACAGTCCTGAATGTACTAAATCAGCTGTGATGTTAGATTTAAATTAATAAGTGGTTGTGGTTGGCTGAGTTTTTCAGCGTGATTAGAAACAAGAAATGTATGGGTTCGTTAAGGAGCAGTTGTGACCCTGGTAATAAACTAAAGGAAAGATACCAGACTGACACCACTGAGGGACAAAATCATCAGAGAGGAGTGTCTGATAAATGCCACTTTACAGAATCCAATATGGAAGTATTATTACACACCAAATAGGCCCCTTGTATGAAAAATGGTCTTTGTTGTGTTGGACCCTGTTACTTGAGGGCTTAGTGTAAGGGTACAATTATAGTTTGTGCCTGTATTTGTTCTTTAAAAACATCTATTGTTGCAGCCTTCATCAGTTTTAATATTCACTTTTAGATGTTTGTTAGGTAAGTTTTTATACTGCAAAAAACAGAAGGAATGCAAGGATCATTTCTATAGAGTCTAAAAGTTCTAATTACATTGAACTTAAATGTGAATAAACCCTTTATAAACAATAATTTCCATTGTTGGTTGCAACACTTGCACCCTTTAGAGATAAAATCCACAAAGAACATAATTTACAAACAAAAGAATTACAGACTCATGACGAGAGTTTGAGCAAAAAAAAAATCTGCTGGTTATCCATTCATCAACCTGTCATGTTACAGTGGCACAGGGCTAAACTGTAAACTAAATATAAGACTGAAAGAAAAGTCAAACTACCAATTTGAATAGTAAAAGCTCATAAACTATGAAGAGGAATATAATCACCTGGTGAAAATGCTGTGCATAAGTTCAAGGATAGACATACAGCATTGAGACATGCCTCTTAAAGTCATATTATTTTTTAAACTCAATGATATCCTTAAGCTGAAGTCAAACATAAAAAATATGGAAGAGAGATCAGGAGAAAAGAGTACAAAGTGAAGCAGAACAGAGACAAAGGGCTGAATAAACAAATGAAAAGAAAAAAAGGGAGGAAATGAAGGGCAGGTTGGATTTAAAATGGCGTCCTCACCATGTACTGAACGGTAGAGCTTGATTTCCGTTTCTGGCACCCAGGCCAGGGGGGGGATGAAAGGGGGAGAAAGAATGAGAGAGCCAGGTGAATGTCATGAAGAATGATTGGAAAAAGAGCTCAGGCCCACATGGTGATTTTGGGCACGACAGTTTATCCCCAAAGCACTATGTGGACAAACTGGCAGAGATCCACAAGCAGATGAACACAGTGAAGACAGGCAATGATATGAAGGCCATGAGTAACACAGAGGTTCTAAAGAGAATATAGGAAGATGAGGAGTTGCGTGGTGGGGGGTGGGGGGAGATGATAAATCCCCACTCATTCAGAATTTAGGCCAGCCTACTCCTCAACATCAGGTGAAGAATGGGGGCAGGTGTGATCAATGAGACGCTGTTGGGGTATCGGGTCACACAGACAGGAGGTATTAGAAGAACAGCTATTGGGCTCGATTACGTTACAGAGTGATCAAACGCGAGCAACATCCACCATTTAAAAAGCTTTTGACAGGTAGCAAGTCGGAGGTTGTAGGTTTGTGTATAACAGGAGTTATTAAACCTCATGACAGGATTTGGAAAGAGTGTTTGTTCTTCTGCTAAACTCCTTGTCTTATGCCACATCGATGGAGTTAAATCTAGGATGTACGTCACACATCTGAACTTCTCATCAACCCTGAAAAGGAGTGATGCGACGTGAGTGGATCAACAGTTCAGACAGTAGATGATGGAACTGGGCCAACTTTGCAGTTGAGCCAGAGGTGCAGCAGCTGTGCAGTGAACAGACTGAGCTGCGACAGCCTGCGTAGCAGAACCAAGAGAGGAGACGACAAGGCTGGAAGGCACTCTGACCTCACAATACACTATACACAATAAGCGTGTTAATTTTAGAATAATGGATTCCAACACTGTCCTCATTTATTGTCTATTATGGGAAATCTTTATAAAATAACAACTGTTTTAAAGTGTCATAAATATATGGTGGGGGTGAAAAAGGACTCTTTGAAATGTCAGAATGCGGGTAAGCGACAAGCTTGTTGCTAGGTGATGAGCGAGGTGCAGTGGAAGTGACTATTTTTGGCACAAAGTTTCCAAGGTTCAGACTCATGGCTATTCCTGGAACCAGAGTTGCATTTCCAGCTGCACCGTCTCCCTCGCACACACACTCATACACATACTGTGAATATGAGATGATGGACAGAGGTAGCGATGGGTGGGGCTGTGGACATATTCTGTGCTTCTGAAATAGAGGGAAAGAGGCAGGATAGGGGGGAATAAGGGTGCATAAGTGCATCTGATGGGAAACAGGTGGAAGGAACGAGAACGCAGAGGATCAAATGAAGAGGTAAAATGAGGGAAAGAAAAACTAGACTGAGTTGTTGTCGAGTGTGTGGCCACACAAGAGCTCACATAGCACCGTGTCACACGCACTTCCACAGAGCACTGTCACTGCTGCCTGTCAACACATGCAGGAGCTTCAGAGTCTCCTCATTTTCTTAGATTCTTTATAGGATATGCAGGATATCAGGCCGCATTTAGGCTTTTCGGTGGTCATAAAATAAGACAGCACTGGAAGGATCAAAGAGCGTTATTTTCAAAAAGAAACTGTGTTGTTTTGCTTTTGTTCCTCGACTAAAACAGCCATAGGGGCTTCAGCAGTACACAGTGTCATTTTCTTAATTCACACTTCAAAATGCTGTGTAGTGAATGATTACGTAAGCTGTGTTAAATCATTTAGTTGTGCTGACTGGATGAGAGGATGCTTTTTTTAGATTTTGTGATCCAGAAGAGCTACTTTAACCCTATTATAGGAATCAAGAAGTCAGAAAGACACATTTTCATATATTTTTGTTTTTCCAGCATTTCTTTCCTGCTCCCTTTCACAAAGCTCTGTCACTACCCTGGGACAGCAAGACAACTGCAACTAGTCCATGAAAATTGTTTTTATCACACTCCTCCTCCTTGTATCCTTAGTAGGTGGTATTTCCAAGCTTTGCCATACATGGAAACCACGTTTATCAAGAACATCCTGTTTGTTGGTGCAGTCAGGTGACATAAGGGCCCTGGATCCATGTTCACAGCAATGTTCTACCTGGAGCACTTTAGGCCTCTTAAAACTATCAGACATCCTCAGCGGCCTACAAGGGGGTTATGTGATACCTACAGGAGCTGATTACTTCTTGCCACTTTGGAGACCCATGCTTGAGAGGTTCAAAATCAAAAAGTCAACAAGATTCTCGGTTTTGATTCTGATGTGGTAGAATGAGCTCTATCTCCTCTTCAAACTGCTGAATCCCTTTCAACATTCAAGTAGGATCACATAATGAATCTCTTCAAAAATCAGTTCTTTCCTGATTTCCTAATCACTTCATAAATTTGCATCATACCATTTGTCACGCTCACCTTTATATTTCACATCAGACTCAGTTTTATATGCAGTTACTTGTATGATGTGCATAGGTAAAAAATGGTGGTATTAGACAAACTGCATCTGCACTTAAAAATCATCTGTTATGAAATGTATTTGTTTACTCTGAGTTGTGTGTTGGTTCGGAGAAAAGTGTCTGCTAAATGAATAAATGTAATTGTAAATTTGAACAAACGTCGGGAACACGAGAGCTCTTCACCTTAGCATTTCCATCACCAAGCAACAAACTGCAGTGATTTGAGTGAATCTTTGAGTTGTTGTGGTTGGATCAAGCTCCAACGCAATGGTGGAAATACAAATGGTGTTTAGTTCTTAGACCTTCTCACACTTCTGCAGTGACACTCTTGCCTGTGCAGATGAACAGACCCACGCAACTCACCCACACAGAGACTTACAGGCAAAACAAGCAGGGCTCTGTCATCAGGATGCGGAAAGCAGCCGTGTTACACAGTGAGCACATGGAGGAAATGAGGCCATCAGACACAAGGAGAACACTGGTCAGGAGACGACAACAAGAACAGCCAACACAGAGGCAGAGGAGACAATGGGATGGGACAGAGACAGTCACAGAGCGGGGTCAGGGAAAGGTCGCCCTTACCTTCACATCTGCTTTCTTGTTCAGCAGAGTCTTGGCTGCTGCAAAGTGGGAATAGGGAGACACAAGGTGAGCACGGTAGCATAAGTACAGAAGCTAGACCTATAGTTTCAACACTTCTTAATGCTCAGCTGCCAACAAGCACAGCTAAGGGGTAACATTATTATAACCCCCACATCATCACACCAACCAGCCCAACCCAGGTCTCAAAAACTGGGGAAAAGTGGCACCACAAAATGAGAAGGGCTAAAAAAAAAAATCCATCAGGAGAAGCAATTTTTAACTGAAAATGATTACGCTCTCTCAAATGCATTCATCGGAACAAATAATGAGAGAGAGTGGATTGGAGCATGTTGCATAACACAGCAGAGGACGGTGTAATTGAGATAATACCTTGTGACAGGGGGAATATTAAACACACACTCTGATCAGGCTGGAGATGCTCCCCAGGCTCCAGCCAGTGAGGCCTGTTTCCACCATGAATAATGCAGCAGTGAGCGCAGCACTGCACGCACAGAAAGCACGCAGTCTCACACACGTATAGCCTTGCTAACGTACGGTATCACAAACATGTGGTGTTAAGTTCTAGCAAAAATATACACATTTACACAGTCACACACATACTAGCTAAAACACGTTCCCGTTATCGGTTACACACATTCTGTTATCTAACACGCAACACATAAAGCAATCCCTCAAATTATGAAATTAGTCTGTTCCTGTTTAGATACCGAAATTTTGGAAACTGAAAGTCCATTATTTAAATGGGAAAACCAAAAACCCCCAAACCAATTTTCCCGAATATCATTAAAACCCTGTAAAACAGCTATACACTGATCAAACAGTGATTTCAGCATCATATGAAACACTTCAACACCAATTACCTAATTGTTAAACACTTAAAAGGTCATTAATGGTTATGTTTCCAGGCAGTATGTTTCAGAAACAAACTGTTTTCCTTATACCCAGAAGACAGCAACAAACATTCAATAATGAAATTTATGTCAAAAAACTGTAGATAATTTCAAAATAAACAAACAAGGCAGTTTACTGTGATTAACTGTTTCTATACTGACTGAGTGAAGGGAACAGCAGTTGATTGTCAGTTGTGGTGGGTGCAGGAGGGGTTGAATAGCAGATGGGGAAATATGCATAACTACACTAATCTCCTTAAGATGCTCACCTCTTTCAATTACTTTGATGACCTCCATCACTTCTATCGTATGTGTCTGTCTAGTCTCGTTACCTCCTTTTCAATTTTTTCACAAACTTACACTTTATTTGAGATTAAAATGGAGACACTGCACAAACATGTCAAAACACAGCGAACATGAGGCATGTTCCAACACAAAACAACTGATGGTACACTAGCGCCAACTAACAGTAGATTACTGCACTTTTACTTCACTCATGCAATCCGTGACTTTCCCATTTTTTGCATACACCTTGGGTAAATTTCATTATACTGATTTTTGTTCCAGAAATCAAAAAATGGGTATCAAATGCTGGGTATCAGAAATCAAAAACTGAGTACCAAAAGACAAGAGCCTTCATGCTGAAATTTCAATTAAAGCAAGTTTTGTGTACACATGCATGCGTGCATATGCACGAATACACGCACGCACGCACGCTCACACACACACACACACACACACACACACACACGCACACGCACACAAAACTTCACTGAAACAGGATGAATCGAACAGTTGTGCAGAAACACAAGCCCATTGTCACACAGTTTGCTGACACAAATTGAACGGACAGACAGCTGCACTACAAAACAGATTCAACAACACACACCTGCTGACATCTCACATCAGAAAGTAGCATCAGTGTAAACATCGTGGGAACACTGTCATTAACGGGGTGACAGGAGCCCCATGAAAGACACAAGGGACATTGAATTACATCCAGAACTTAGTGCAAGGAACTCTAACAGTAATGTGGCTTCTACTTAGAGAGCAAACAGCATTAAATACCTCTATCGTTCTATCCAAAGTTATTAACCCAAGAAATAGCACAGCTGACAAAAAAAAACACAAGGGTAATATTTAATTCCCCATAATTAACAGGGACAGTCTGAGAAAGCTTTTTCATCAACACAAAGAACTTTCTGAACCTGCTTGGCCTCCAGTTCATATGATGTCTGAAATATTTCCTACACATAAAAATTCACTCTCCCCATTTGCAGGAACAGGCCATGGCTGCAACATTATAGTTATATTATACAGTTAGTCCCCAACTTACAAACTTAATGGGGCCTGAGAGTTGGTTTGTTACTCTAAAAATTCATAAGTTTAAAGTAACCCAGAGTCGGCCAAAGGTTCGTCATTAGCTCTATATGCAGCTACTTGTGTAACATATGCCGGCAAAAAAGCTGGTATTGGACTATGTAATTATAGAACTGTAGCATTGCGTGTCTGTATCTATGTCTGTTTGCTGGCAAAATGCACTTTTCTTTACTCTGAGTTGCACTTTGCTTTGGAGAAAAATGTCTGCTTAATAAATATGTATAATTTAAATGTTAACAAAATAGAGCTCTGTGGGTGGTAGGCAACAGCAATGTTTTTTTCGGACAAGAACAGTGCAGTACAGCATGCCGTCTGCCTCTCTCTCCCTGCCCCTCGCTCTAGCGAGCTGGGACAGCTTGTGTATATGTCTGGACATTCTGAGTCCCTTGGCAGGAGAATTTATGATTCCATATAAACAAGAAAGTCCAGTAAAAGACCAGACCAGGGTATTGGTGCTAACCTGTGACTCTTCAAAACCTTTTTTTATCACACACATCACAAAATTCACTAGTACCCAATATAATTGCAATAATAAAAAATAAAATCATAATTAGAAGAATCCTAAAAGACAAGTTGTATGTTATTTACCCTGCAGTGTAGACAACACCTGGACATCAGCTTGGGGCCTGAGGTTTTACATGGAGATTGAGGATGATGAAGATGTAGCACTTCACTGATGAGGTTGAAACTGGGAGATGTAGGAGGTGTAGGATCATGCACAGCTTTCTGTTTGATTCTTTCACACCTTCTATTCTTCTTTAAAAAACTTAAGCCAGCCCTTCCTATGTGCAAACACTATTGTGTCAGCATATTGGGTGAAGCTTTAGTGTGTAATTTGAATAGGTATGCTGGCTCTCTTTTCATGAAAAATTAAATACCAAATACTAAAAGTTCATGTCCGCAAAAAGTTTGTTACTCAAAAGTTTGTCAGGAACCAACAGCAGTCTCACTCAAACAGTAATGACTGGGAAGACCAGGAGAGGGCGCTATTCTCTGCAGTACAGATCCAGAGAGTAAAGCTCCTTACCTTGGCACACATTACAGAAGCAAGAGGGAAGGCAGAGAACAGAAAAAAGATTAAGAAAAATTTTACATCTATCAGAGGGTGAGGGTGTACTGCAAGTGCTGGGAATACAAACCGAAATCACAACAAGGTGGCAACATGAATTGCAAACGCGGGCCTTTTGGGGGCGCTATTGACAGCATTGCAGCACCTGCACAGCTGATAAATCCAGGGAAAACATTTCTGCAGCATCTCCACTCTACTGTGTCTCTCACAAGGCGACTGTTAGCAGCTGAACTTTGTGTTTGTTTGCATTTTCTCAGCTGTGAGGAACTAAGCATCACAGCCGTTACATGAGATATATATATATTTCAAAGTGAAACTTGAACACGAATAATAAGATGATAAGATAGGACCATGTGGGAGGGCAGGACAGGACAGGCCCTCGTTGTTGCCTCCCCAAGCTTCACCCTCCTTCACTGCAGTGGAGCGAGTGTCACTGGCTCTGTCCTCCTACTGCATCACTGTTCCCGTCCTGCCGCTTCACTTCCTGCTTTGCATGATCAGAGAGAAGATGGACAGATGTGCTGGTGCATCTCAGTGCTGCCCACACCAAGACCTCTTACAGAACTGTACAAGAAGCCTTTGCGCATGCGCCACCCCTGCCCTTCCCCAGCATGCACCACTCCCAAGCACCAAGCAGCATCTAACAGAGCATCGGAGCAGCGCCCCGCCCTAACAGGAGGCGACCAGCAAGACCGGAGACAGAAACGAGACGGAGACCGGGGACAGGAGAACTGAAGCAGAGAGGAGGGAGGTGCAAGAGGACGAGTTGCGCTCTCCCAGGGAGGAACAGACGACGAAAGAGACGCCGAGTGACGGACAGAGAGAGAGAAACAAACGTACACGCAAGCAGACGTGAATCCTGTCATGCCTGTGAAGCAGGAGCCGAGCAGAAAGAGTGTGTGAAGGAGGCAAGGAAAGGGCTTGTTCATGCGGGGGTCCCGCTGCTTGTGTGGACAGGAAATGAGAGAAATCGAGGACGTGAGGGCAACGCTTGTGGGATTAGAGCCTCCTGTTTGTTGGGCTGAAAGAAAGGAGAAAGGGCAAGGGCCGTGCGCTCCATGCGGCATGCTCCATGCGGAATGACCGAGAGCATGTGGGTGTGTGTGTTTTTTTGCAGAGGGGGACATATGATGCATGTAGCTACCTTGCTCTACCAGCCCTGCTGTTGTGCCGGCAGCAGCAGCAGCAGCAGCAGCGGCTGCACTGATGGTGGCAGGAGCTGTGGTCTGCCGGCCCACTGCAAGCGTCCAACGCCATGGCAATGGCAAATGGGAAAAAAAAGCACGCGGAAGAGGGAGCAAGAACGTGAGCGATACAGAGAGAGAAAGAAATAGAGAAAAAGAGACAGAAAGAAGGAGGAGAGAGAAAATAAGAGAGCGTTAGAGAAAGGTGACTGGAGAGCAGCCAGGAAACCACTAAATCAACCTAGAAAATACATTATTGTTAAAACAAAGAGAAGGTCTCAGAAGCCCAGAGCAAATCTCACAAACCCAGTGGATTTTTACCAGCTAGAGGCCCCTTTTCCCACACACTCTGCCACATGAGAAGGGAATGTTGGTAACAGCAGCTCACATACAGTCTTCACGTTGTGATTTCACTGAACCCTTGAAACAGCGTCTTTGTCTCACAAGGATCTGTCGGAGGTCTGGAAGATGACCTCTAGGGGGAGCTATGTGCAAGGGGGAGATGGTAGGCCTACTGCTATTCCCCTGCTATCCATCATACACAGCATATAGAGTCAACCCAAGAGTAATCGGCAGACATCCACCCAGATGCTCCCACACACACAGAACACACCAGGAATTCTGTCCAGAACAAAACAGAGGGAGCACACCCAGTCACCTTTTAAAGATCATTATAAAATAACAATGTGTCACTTCCTGCAAAACAGGAGACCCATCTCTAATATGTACTACTTCGATGTGAAGAAATTCCTCAGTTTTGACCTCATTGTTCAAGTACAAACAGACTGAATTCCAGCAGACTCAAACACCTCATTTTCTCTGACCTTTCTCACCCTCTTGCCATTTTAATGTGTTTCTTGCATAAGTTTATCCAATTTGGTCACTCTAACATCCCCCCTTCAAAACACAACGCCCACGCAAAAAAATCAGCAGAAAGCACAGGCACCAGCGTTCACACTGTGATCTGCCTGCTTGTTTTCTCTTTGCCACCGCAGGATGTGAGTCCCCTCAAGAGCCCAGCTCACAGAACCCCCATCCAAAGGACCATGGGTTGTGTTTCCAGGGTCTCTTTGCTACAAGCAGCAGGAGTGGCACTAAGAAGACCTGAACCCATATCCCTAATGGAGGGTGCCAAGTACTGATGTGCCCTTTCTACTAATTTGGAAAAAAAAATCCATCAGTCATCAGTAATAAGACTCCAGCTCTCAACAGTCTGTGCTTGGTATTAAGAGTAAAGAAGTAGACATTTGAATCACCTAGACTTTGGGATGAACTGTCCATCTACTTATGACTACCTTAAAGGATCACAGCAATATCACAATGTTCTAGTCTCATTTTTACCATTCTTTGCATTTATTCATTTAACTGATGCTTTTCTCCAAAGCAACATACAATAATTATTAACAAATATCTAGGTGCCACCTTTATTTAAGGTGACATACAGTACTAGACACACTACACTAAACTGCCTACAATCATTCATCCATTAATATACAGCAGAGCAATGCAACACACTGATAACACACACCACTGCCACCAATTCACCTGAAACACATGACTGTGGGAGGAAACCGAAGCACCTTGAAGAAATCCAGGCAAACACTGTGGAGAACATGCCAAGCCCAAACAGACTGCATTGGATTCAAACCCACATCTAAATGTTCAGCTCAGGCACTGCAAAGCACCAGCCTTCCATGCTGAACCACCATGCTGCCCAGTTGTGCATTTCCTTGTGTATTTTTCTAAACCCCGCAGAAGAACATGCCAGTAACATCAGTAACCAGTAATCCATTCCAATCTCCTCTGTCCTGTTGTCTTGAAGCTTTATGGGGCTGTTCCACATACTGGTATGGCTAATGGTGGGGGCAAGAGGTCATCCAACTTACCCGAAAAGTTCCGTGAGACCAACATGGTGGTGAGGATGGCTCCCTGCAGGGGAGAAAGAGGAGTATATCGCAGTATTCATCACCCTTATCCTGAATTTTACGTCTCTCTAAGGGCATCTCTAGTCATCCTACTCTACTCTTCTCATACTGCATAGACCTGGCCTGTTCACCCTTGCCCAGCCTCATATTCTACTTTGCTGACAATTCTGATACCAGTACTGTACAGGGAAGAATAACAGTTTTGGTCAGACCTTGAGTTTCCGCCTGGCATTGAACTTCTTAAGGCACTCCACTGTCTCTTGTCTGTGCATCATGGAAGCCACTGTAGAGCGTTGCTATGGGGCAAAAAAAAACAGTTAGGGCACAGACTGTATCATGTATACACATCTGTCTCAGTATGTATGTGGGAGTTCCGCATATGTATGTATTTGTTCAGGCAGTGTGTGTATGGGAGTTTTTATGACCCAAAGGTCGTGTGGATACTCCGGGAATTTTCGCAAAGACACTCACGCAGACCCACGGGTGCTTGAGGGCCTCCTGGGCTGTGATTCTCTTGGCTGGGTTGATGGTCAGCATCTGATTGATCAGGTTCTTGGCCTCTGGTGTGACAGTGTCCCACTCTGGGGATGGAAACTGCAAGAGCAAGAAGCAGGGCAGAGCTCAGTGTGAGCACAGCCATGATTGACACAGATTCCCAGCCAGCCCACCGGCATGCATACACCCATGCTCTGTCTGCTACCAGCACAGTCAGGAATCATCATGCACAATACATCATCTTTTGACACTGCCACATAGATGTCCACAAAGGTTTAAGTACCAGCTGGTCCTCCAGAATCTTCTACAAAAAAGACTCCATGAAAATGTGCTGAGTTACGCATTTTAAAACATAAATGACATGACTTAGTCTTAGGCCTTATAATTTTTTTCTGAAGTGTTAAAATGTAGGCCAGAAGAAGCCAGACCACACTGCACTCACATCGTAAGCACCCGCTTTGATCTGCTGGTACAGTTTGTGCTGGTCCTCATCCCAGAATGGAGGGTATCCCACCAGTAGAATGTAGAGGATCACACCTGTGTGTGAGACAGATGGGGATGAGGACCGTGAAGAAGGTGTCAGTGCCTGTTACGCCATCACACCCCGTGTCTCTTCCTAGAACGCCATCTTGAAATGGCAAAAAAATGGCAGCCTGGTCTAACCCAAAACTGGTGTCACACCACTGCAGATGGCACAACACAGTGTGGGTGAGAGCTGGGCAGCTGCTGGTGCAGGCAGCGCTGGCAGTAGATAAGAAACGATGTATGCGGGACTACTAAATATGTCCTGTTGGAAGAAGATGGTTAAAAATGCTTTTTGACTATACCCAACATGTACACATGTATCTGACCTTGTCTGATATTTATTCATTGAGCATGAACAACGAGTTTGCCATTTATATACTGGGGTAATTTTTACTTGAGCAATTTAGGGTAAGTACCTTGCTATAAGATATTATATCAGCAGATAGGATCTCAACCTGGGTCCTTCAGCTGCAAGGAGGCAACTCTAACTACTACTGTACTCCTGACTATCTACCTGTGTATGCAAGCCCACCCCATCCCAGCTGCTGCTCACCACAGGCCCAGATGTCCACAGGCTTCCCATAGGCCTCCTTTCTCAGCACTTCAGGAGACAGGTACCCAGGTGTCCCAGCAAACCCTGCAGATGACAAATACATAGGTACTCCACCACACCATTAGCCACTTTAATTGTTTTAAATTTTATTTATTCATTTATAGCTGACACTTTTTTCCAAAGCTACCTTACAGTGTTAAGCTACTTAGAATGATTTACCCAAGTATATTTATATGGGTAATTATTATGGAGTAATTTATAGTATCTTGCTAAAGGGTACTATAACCAGATGCAGAGTTCAAACCTAGGTCCTCCAAAGACAGTAGGGCTATCCACTATACCACCTGCTGCTTTCTACACAGCATGTGAGTCTAAACTGGTTCTACTGCCTCTGATGACATATCTACAGTTTCAGATTAAAAGTATTTTATCACCATTGCAGTACTGCACTGAATAAGAGACAGAACCAATACTTAAAAATGTCAGCGTGTTTATGCGTTTTTACTCGCAGCAGTAGTTATCTCTTCTCCAGCCATGACAGATCCCGATGTTAGTAATCATCTGCACCGCCTCCTGCTTGCAGAGGGCTTCGAGAAAGGTGGCTCTTCCCATAGACAGAAGCCACCTCCCTGTGTGCAGACAGGTCGTGTGGCGGCTGCGTACCGAACCAGGCCTGCTGATCACCCTGCACCTCGATGGCCAGCCCAAAGTCAGCCAACTTCACAGCTGCGTTCTTGCACTTACTGGCCAGGAGGAGGTTCTCCGGCTGGAGAAGAGAGGGTGGGTTGGGGAAATATAGTCTGATTATCACCGCCCACACACACTATTATCACATCCAAACCATGTGCACAGAGGACATTCTCTCACACACAATCACACATTTCTACCATGAGCTACAATGAGAACTATGTGGAAAGCCATTTAGCAAAGCAACATCAGTTCAACAAAAAATGCCACCGCATAATAGCAACATTGCATAATAGCATAATTACCCTGATAAGAATTCAGGAACTCAGCGGTATCATTGTGCCATGGCTCGAGTTTTAATTACTACAGTACCATGTGGGGTTGGGATCCAGGGGCCCGCTCCAGCGATCTTAAGTTGTGGCACACAACAGCAGTCTGCTGATTTCAATACTGCACAGTGCAGAACAGGCGCTTTCTGACTGAGCAGGAGCCATATCTAAGGCCCTGCATCACCTAATTCATCTAAGTCTGGGACAGCCTGTAAGTGTGATGCCTCTTCTGTCATCAGTCTCACACTGGCTCTCCGTACGCATGCCTGGTTTTCATACACACACCCACGTTCACAGGCTGTGTACAAACTGTGTTGCTGACTCCCTTTCAGTTTGGCATCCTGTAATGCTCTCTCTGATTCTCCCACCCTGTAGTGTATTTCCTATTATGTTTTATCTGATACTACAGCAGAAAGGAGAATTCAAAAAATGTGTCCTTGAAGTGCAAGGGAATAGCTCTAACTACCATGTCACCTGCTTGAATGAGGTGTTTCACCTTGTGTTTTCTTTTACCCAGTCTTCTCTAGTCAGACAGGTTCCTTCTTCTATACATTTCGTGTACAGGTAGGCTGAATAAACACTTTGAGAGCTGCTTCATTTGGTTTCCAAGGAGTCTGTGAGCAAATTCTCTGTCACTTCTTATTCTTAATTTTAGTACGATTTTGCCAATTTCAGTAGATTTACAGCTTATTGTCAAATTTCTATAATACCCTTCTGTTGTACCTTTATTGTCTTGTTACATATTTTCACCCTTAGCCATTAAACACTCAGCAACCGTAAGGTTGCTTATTAAAATCTCTGGATGGGCCTTGGAAAAACAGGCTGAGTCTTCATTGGCCTGAGAACATGGGACTCCTCCAACAGGCACCCTTCCCAGTTACATGGCTACTGATTTAAAGTGGTCCCATTCTCATGGCAGACATGTCTGTTTACATATCGCTCTGCTGTATGTTCAAAACATTCACTTCTTGCCCAAACATGAACACTACAAACTTTTTCATGTGATGTTTCCCGTGGAGGTCATGGTGGTGCCCTTATACATTTTTGGAGAGTTATAAAAATAACATCAATGCAACTCAGTAGATAGCACAAATGCTGCTATGCGATATACAGTCATCCCTTGATTCAAACGTCTAATTGGTTCCTGAAAAGGCTGCACTGTGTGAAAACATGTAAACAGAGACAGCTATTTCCATTATTTCTTATGGGGAAAATTATAATGCATTCCAGCTCAAAGCAAAATCCCCAAACATTTTTCCCAAATTTCACTAGAACACTGAAAACAAGCTTTTATTGGCAAGAACCAACACTTTGCGTACACATTTAAAAGGATTCACCACTGCATCATAATTGAAACAAAGTAACCAGTTTTATTCACAATCAGTTCCTTTCAACTCTATTGTTAAAGTCAGTCATAAGTTATGTTTTACACATATTCACCCATGCAGAATAGCACGTAACATTACAGTATTGACAGTATTTTTGATTTTTACTCGATTTTATTTCCTTAGTGTGTTTTATTGAGCAGACCAGTGCGTAAATTGAGAAACAGTATTAATGATCAAATTGCACTCTAATGAAACGTGTTGTGCACTTGCGCATATGTCAAGGGATGACTGATTTGACATGATTTAAGCATACAGAACAATAATGTACATAAACTTGCACATTTCTATTACAGGCTAAAAATATTTCCCTCAGAGTGAACAGATGAATGGCAGGCTGGCAAAGTCCTGAGGCATGCACACAGTAATCACGCAAACAGTGCATGCACAACATGAAACATCACAGGCAACAAGCTTCCGGGGGACTCTGCACAGCCAGGCCCACCATCCTGCCAACACACAGGAAACACACCCCTGAACAGGGCTCCCCCCACACCCCACACGGAACAGACTGCTGAGTAAGACACCTAACCAAGCAAGGACCCACTGTGTACATCGTTGCACCTTCATGGCCCACCTCAAATGATGGGGCCTCAAAGAATACTTAGAAAAATGAAAGTGAATTTTTGTCATATTCATATAAAGACATATGACTGTGAGGATAGACAATGACCATGAATATCTAAATCAGCATCACTCAGTGAGTTTTGGAAATGGACAGATCCAAGGGTCACTTGATTATGATACGGCAATGCATCTTGGGAAATAGATCCCACATATTGAAGAACACACAGCAAAGAAATCACTTTGTGGAGGATTCCAAAACTAGTCTGTGATGTTGTTTATAACTCGCAAGAGGAGGCAAGAGAACCGCAGTTCTAACTTACGCTCCAAATAGTGATGCTCAGAGAATGCCACACAGATGCTCACAGACAGACACGCAGACACTTGAGGGACAGTGAAGTCTCTAGGCCTGTCACTCACCTTCAGGTCTCGGTGCACCACGCCCATTTGATGGCAGTGAAGCACCGCCTCCAGGATCTGCTGGATGCAATGACTGCATGCAAACACCAGGGGGTGTGTTAGTCTGAGCAGCGCTACAATCCCGTGCACAGGCCTGGATGAGGGGCTAAGGAGGAGGACAGGGGTGGCACTCTGGACACACATTCCTATGCCCCCCCAAGTCAGTCCGTTCTGTGACCCAACACACTCACTGCAGCTCCCCACCAAATCACAAAGGTAAAAAACACATGGACCCGTGTGCTCATCTCTCAGAAGTACAGTCATCATGTATGCTCCATGTAGAAACCACATCTGCTCCTTCCTTATGATTTTATCGTGTGACTGTAATTAGTAACCAAAGGGGAAGCACTAGAGAGAACTGTCACATACTCTTTCCTTTGTCACCTGCAGTTGCAAGTGCAAAAAGCTGTAAGAATAACTGCAGCATCATACAAATCCAGAAGAGAATGCCATCAAGCAGCCAGGACAGCACCACGAAGGTGACTTCTAGCAGTGTGGACCTGTCAGGAAAGCCCTAGCTGAGGTGGGACCACAGGAGCTGGTTATGGTTGCTGGAACAAAGAAAAAGTCTAAGGTGGGGTTTGGAGGAGTGTGTAAGTTTCTCACAAACACTGACACACTCCCAATACAGCCAAAGTGCACACAGATGAATTCATTCTAAAAGGAACCAAAGTCATCAATGCAGTGAGCTGAGATGTGTCCAGCAGCTGGACTGTGAGGATAGATGCCTCCAGCTACCCTTACCTCACCCTTACAAGATTACACTGAAAAATGCCTGAGCACTGACCCCTGACTTGGCCCAGCTGCATTCTGGGAGATGGAGCAGACTGATCCCTGGAGCTGAGCCTTGTGCCAAGGTTGCCCGGACAGGAGTGGTGTGAAGAGGCAGGGCTGCATACCCACCGGGAAAAGGCATGAGGTGTCAGGGGGCTTCAATTTCGCTTTCAGATTCACTAACTGCTTATTTGTTGGAGAGAAAGCCATTTCAAACTCATCAGAAACTCTTCTGTGACATTCAGTCACAGCTCTGTGGTTAAATAAAAACAGACAGACACATGCATGGTCTCCAGTAAGACAGGGGAAAAAGGGATCGATGGGTAAAAGGGTTTGAGGTGAGTGATTTTGCCAACAGCAGCACTACTGGATACCTCTCTGCTCTCTGCCTCTACTGCCCTACACAGCATCTAAGAATAATATCACTCTAATACACAGTCAAAAATTGGAGGCTGCAGACTACAACAGAAATTGTGAAACTGATCATGTCCAGGAGTCAGTAATACCAGTACTTGCCTTTAGCCACACAGTGACAAAAATACAGTGAGACACATGTAGACAGGTCAACAAGTTTACAGATGCACAGGGACATACTGGCAACAGGTGCTTGCACTGTGACTCTTGTGTGGGCCAGAACACGCATCACCCATACGTGCTGATAGTTCACTGTGCACTGAGAATGACACATGTGAAAGGAAGTGTGCTGCAGTCGCCCCCTGACCCTGCAATGCCCCTTTCCCCGTGCTGCTCACCAGCTCTCGGCCTCTCCTTCTCCATCACACTCAGAAAGCAGGATGAGGCAGAGCTTCCATTGGGGCATTATGATCAGAATGGACAGTGTCTGTCTTGCAATCTCCTCATTCTTATTCAGCAGACAGCGATGGATGTGGAAAGAAATAGGGGAGGTACAAGGAGAGAAGTGACTGCTGCTGGGTAAGTGTGTGGGTTTCTTCTGGCTTTGGCTCACAGAGGAGGTGAGCACAGAGTGATAAATTAAGATACTGCACCTCATCTGGACACAGCTGCCAGATGGGGACAACTTGACAGCACTAAGGCCTTCCTTCCACACTGCACTGGGAGTGTTTGTGAAGGTGAGAGTATGTGCATGCGTATTTTTATAAAGATACACATGAGTGCATAAGCACACTGCTATACTCAAAAATGTGCATGTGTGTTGGGTGTCGAGCTAGAATCCAAGAATCTCACTGAGGTATTCAGTACACAGCTCAGTAAAACAGCAAGTGTAGACGTTTTGCTTGATATTTTACATACAGACATCCCTCAATTTACGCTGTCTCGATTTGTGTTTTCACTAAAAAACTATTTGATTTTTAATACGATTGCTTGACTTACATGCTGATTTGCTCAATACAACGCACTCAATCTAAAAAAAAAACGTGTCGAAAAAACATACATAACACACTTTGTGTGAGTGCATGCCACGCCGCCTCATGGTCGGCTGCATGTCATATAATGGGCATTATGTATAAAGTTTATATGCCTTTAAGAGGATGGCGTTATAACAAAGAGTGTTATCTCCTGGGAAAAGTAAACCAGCTCACACTGTTGTGTCTTTAAGAGGAGGTCCATGACTGATCAATGGATGATGTTATGGTTTTGTTTGTTACAAACATGACATTTAATTCATATCAGACCACCTCATTACACTGACCAGCATGATACCCACGTGTGTATCTGTGTGCACGTGTGTGCATTAGATGGTATTTTACAGTGTTTTACTGTTTTCTGGGCAAGTTGATTTGAAGGTGTTTGAATGGGCTGGTAAGTATTACTATTTTTCCTGTAAGAAATAATGGAAACAGCAGTCTCAATTTATGCGTTTTTGACTTATGCTCACTTTTCAGGAACGAATTAGATGTGTAAATCAAGGGATGACTGAAAATCAAATTCCATGGACGAGGGACTGCAGTATAACAAGAGACTTGTGGAACCACTCATTTTTAATCACTGCCGATACAGGCATTTAATATTATTTATAGATGATTTGCTGTTTATGATCCTGCAGTACTGACAATGAGACGGACATGTGTTTATGTGTGAGCATCTGTATCTGCATATGTGTATGAATCTGTGTGGAGACTTTCCACTGCTAAGTCCTGAAAAACAGACCTTGGAGGAGACTGTGACAGAGAGTTAATGCAAAGTCCTCACAGTGACAGGAACCCAAATATGTGAGGATCTGTGAGTGCTGCGATGCTGCCTTTATTTGGTACAACTCACAATCTTTGTGCCTGGTTTACCCTCAGACATCTGCCACTTCCACCCTTCAGCTCCCCAGATCAGGACAAGAGTTTGGACTAGGAAGGCGGGTCAGACGGTGGGGGTTACAAGACAGCCCTGTTGGGAGGCCAGTGGAGGCCATGACATCAGCTACTGAATGTGCACTGTGTGATGGGGACAGCATGCTCTTCAATTTAATGTCCTGCCACTAATGTGATGGCATGTGTCGTGGCAGCCAAACAGAGTAGTCAGCGACGATGATCAGGAATAACATCGAATATATAGTTTGCACAAAAACAGCACATACAAAGAATGTATTACTATGCATTTGTGAAGAGATTTCGGGCTGATTTCTGTGATATTTGGCAAGAAAGATATAGCCTTTTTTGTCAGAAGCTGAAAGTCAGTTGGAGATTTCTTCACACATCTCCTCAAATAACTGTAAAAATAACTGTTCTGTTTTTCAGGACAGTGACATTATTGTTCTCCAGTCTGCAATGATATGCACATACTGTATACTCGTGTATGTATGCAGAACACCGTTTTATACAAAAAACCATGTCCAGTGAACAATGACCACAGCTACAGCAAGTAATAATAGCAATTTTAAGTTAAAACTGTAAGAATACTTGAAACTGATATGGGGAGGAATGCTGGGATCAAAGCAACAGGCTTGGGGGACAGTCAGTTCAGCAGGAACAGCTCAAGGTGCCACAGACAAACAGAAACACAGACAGACAGACAAATAGACAAGGCAGGCAGCAACCAGGCCAGGCTGAAAGCTTCTGCACTACGCATACTGACCTTCAGGTCCCTGTGAACTATGTCATGTTGGTGAATGTAACTGACACTGTCTAGAATCTGATGGATACAGTGACTGTGAAGACAAAACAGAAAGGGGGGGTGGGGAAGATGGGGTGGGGATGGGAGAAGCACAGGGCACAGTGAGGCATAGTGGAACACAGAGTTGGGGGAGGAAGGAAAATGCCAATTTATAGGTAAAATATATCAGAATGCAGGAGTTGCTGACAGAAAGGAGAGAACAGTGTTTAAGAAAAACAGAAAAGAAGGAACAAGAGGGAATAAAAGCCCAGGGATGGGACAAGACCAGTGGAATGGGTGGGAACCTGGTTCTGGGAGAGATAGAAGAAGAGAATGCAGCAAGGAGACAAACATAATTTAAATAAGATGGGACCCTAACACGGGAAGGACAACCCAGAGCACTGCAGAAGAAAATTAAGAATAGGATCCCAAGTCAGGGATTGGGAGCGAGAAAGACAGAGGGAGAGTGCAACTTATGATCAAAACTGCAAGACAAAAAGGGTGATTAAGGGCAAGGAGAAAAGGGGAGATCAGTCTAGAGAGCTGCTTTGTGACCTCAGAGATCAGCTTATTCTGCAAATGGCTCCATATGAAGAAAACTGCAGTGCTGATTCTTCAAGTAAGCAGCTCCTTTTCCAAGCTGCACAGAGCAGACTGTGGCTCAAGCCATGGGAAGAGCAGGCAGCCTTGGAAAATTGTCCTCTAAGACACAGTCGTGTCCACCACCTTTGCAAGAGCCCCATTCTGTCATGAGAGACTGACTAAGTGCCACGTATACTGTCAGTGGAACCTATAAAGAACAGGTGGGCTAGGAAAAGCCTAAGTCAGTTGCTTTGGCTGAGCAGCACAATGAACAACCAAGGAAAATATGATATCATGACTTGATAACATCGCTAATTATAACCTGCTTTTTGCATGGACCCACAAAGGTTCAGCAGGTCAAGGTGGCTTTGTGATCAGACATAGTTTCCATCCCTGTTCAGTTTGTTTGGAGACTGCATGTTCTCCCTATGCTTCAGGTGCTCTGCTTTCTTCCCACAGTCCAAAGACTTATCTTTTAGGTTAACTGGTAATTGGCGTCCCATCCAGACTGTTTCGTACTTATGCTTTTGGGATCGGCAATGGGCCACTGTGACTGTGAACTGGACAAGCAATAGTTGATAATGGGCAGATGGATGGAGATAGTGGCAATATATGCTATGTGTGTGTTGTGCATATACTGACTAAAAAGTACAGTAAGGTAAAAGTAAGGTAACTACTTTTACTAAAAGACTAAGGGGTAAAGGATTAAAAATAAGACAAAGAGCAGGAACAACTGACAAAAAGAGTGAAAGAGAGACAGACAGTGGGAGGGAGGGATCGGTGTGAAAGAAAAGTCACTGCCACTGGTCTGCTGATCATCTGAAGATCCATGCTGGTCCACCAATTTGATGTGGCTCCAGAGACAAGAGACCCAATTTCTACTTGAATACATGCACAAGCCCATCATTTGCAACAGAGGGAGGGGTGGAAAGTTCCCATTTTTCTCCCCAAAACTGTTTAAAGTACTACAGAGCCAATTAAACCTTTCAAACAACCTTTATTTGTAGCTATCTCTGTTCAGATCTGTACCTGGTAGTATTTATCATATTAACTCAATCACAAAACAAATGTGAGGAAGTGAACACAAGGAAGAGAAAATGGGGACAGAGTGAGATGAGTGGACAAAGGGAGCGGACGGGAAAACGTTGGCTGCGTACCTGGCATCTGCTTCACTATAGTACTCCCTGGCTACGATGTCTTCAAACAGCTCACCTCCAGTCACCCTGGGGAGAACACAGGCTGAGTCAAGCAAAGGCAACTTCACAGTCATCCACCTCATAATCTACTGCAAAAGGAGTCGCTCCTCATCCCTAGAAGATGGTGTTAGGGTGTGTTACCCAGGTTGTAAATGCAGATCCCTGGAGATCTTCAGGGTGTTTTATTCTATGTGCCAGACAATGCATATTAAGTTCTTTATGTAAGTGTGTGCATGCACACAACTGTGCTCAAGGAGAAATACCCTAAGTCAAACATTCCTGATAGTGTGAGGGGGGAACCCCTCTGGAACAACCCTGGTCGTAGGATTCCCATTTGGTGGGCAGCCAGACTTTGTTGCCGTGGAAACAAGCAAGCACCAAAAGCCAGAAAGAAATGATGTGGATGAGAAAAGCAAAGGCGTGGGAGAGAAAGGACACTGCAATAATGCAGAGAAGAGCAAGCAAGAAGAAACAAAACCCAAAAGCAAGAAGGGTGGTGGGAAAGAAAGACAAAGTGTCTGGGAAATCCAAATGCATACTTACAAGTCAAAGATTAGGTAGTGGAAGCCTTCTTCTGATATACTGTCATGGAGACGAACTGAAAGAGAGGAAAAGTGGCAGAAGGTCACACACAAGATAGCAGATGAAAGCACACACACTGCAACAGGACATCAACTCAGTAACCTCAGGAAGGGGACAGGAGGGAGACACAGACTGCAACCATCTCTGCGGAAGGTGATCTTTGCCAGTTAACTCTGAGCTGTCCCCTCAAATTTCTGCTAATTTTCACCCTAGAAAATTGGATAATAGCAGTTGCCTGTGCTGTCCACTCATTCCACTGGTCCACTCTCTGTCCCGCTGACTCACTCCACTTATCTAATTTGTCTGTCCCACTGATCCAACCCACCTGACCTACTGACTCACCCTACTGGTCCTACTGATCTGCCCTACCTACCTAACAAAGATGTCTCCTGCATACTGAGACTCACCGATATTGGGGTGCTTAAGAAGGCGACAAATGCGAGCCTCCCGTTCAAGCTTCTGATGATCTGTGGAAACAACAAGAAACTAACAGTTATCTACAGGTCAGGCCTTCACAGAAAGGTGTGTGGGACAAGTGTGGGACAAACAGGAAAAATGATGAGATGACTAGGACTGAGACTGAGTCTGGATGAGATCATGGCATTGGATTTCTGGTCTCGGAGGCACGGGGTGGAGCAATGGCCTTGAGACACTAGGCCATATTACAAAGCCTGCTGGCCTGCTCACCAACTGTATCTGCAGTTCATAGTATTGACTCAGGATTCTAAGTGAGATACAGGAAGCCTGAAGGGATTTTTTTTTGCTGAATATGCAGAGAAATAAACACATGCTCACACAGCATTTCTCTTTCCCTTCTCTTCCGCACACCATCACACACACACACACACACACACACACACACACACACACACACACAAATTAAGGGGGCCTTCATCTCCATCAAGAGAAGTGTAATATTTATCAGCATGAGATTAGCAGCCCAGATTAATGTTCACTTTATCGAACAACTACAAACCTTGTAGGTCACGTTTGCTCTGGTCAGACTGAAAGCAGATACACACGATTATTTAAAAACAAATAGTATATATAATGTTATAAACAGCTTCTAGTCTCAACAGATTTTTATGCAGTTTTTCCTTGTGCAGTACATTAGATTCCATAAAAAATGAGCAATCACAGCTGTTACTGAACTGGTGTAATGAATGTACAGATTTAACTAAGTTTATTTCAACTTAAAATAAGGAATGCACCATATGGGAAAACAAAATTACAGCAAAACACCTGTTCCCCAGGTTTATATGCAGCACTGCTGTGCAATTTTGAGCTCTATAAGTGCTCTTTGTACTACTGTAGCTCACATTGTCTGTGTGCACCGTATGATGTTTAGCCAAAGTAGTGTGTGGGGGCAAGATGGTTAAAATATGAAGACAAATATGGCTCACACAGCTTGAACTCACAGCTAAATCCAGCTGTGCACACTGACAGTGCTGTGTGTTTCACATGAGGAAAAACTCCTGCCAGATGTACCAAGGAACAGAAACGTAAAGATGTCCATTTAGCTTTCCCATTGTTTTATGTTATTGGACCTACTATGAAGATGACTAATGATGTGATTCTGGACTTATTGCAAATTCACACCATTGGAGCATGATAATATTGAGGGGAATCTGAGCTGCCTCCAGGGTCTGGTGTATTGAAAGCCCTTAAGAGATTTCCAGGACAAGACATAATGGCACGGATTGGTGCAGTGGCCCAGCTCTGTCATCACTGTACGCAGCTGCGCCACTATAGTTCAGCTCTACCCTCTAAGATATGAAATATTTGCTATCATTCACACTACTGAAACTCTAAAACTGCAAAAGCTTCCCATTTGCATCTCCAATGATCCGGAGTCTATAAAAAGCACTGCCGGGTATCGTGCTGAGCCGAGGCAGCCGTGCTGTGTTTCGCTCTGGAGATTGTGGCTGAAAGCCTGTTGGGAAGGTCACCGTGGGACACGTTCCCTCCATCAGGTTGGAAAGTGTGAATGCTGGAGATGCTGCTTCCATCAGTGTTAACTCAGGATACAGATTTGTGACCTTCGTGTGTCACCATGCGTGCAGATCTGTGGTGGAGCAGTATGCTGGCTCAGCCCCCATACTCTGGGGGTGCCCTTCCTGTGCCAGATCCCTGTGGTGCCAACTGATCTCTGCACTGTGAAAAGACAAGAGGAATGGGCCTTTGATTGGATAGTCAGGGATCATGTGACCCCTTATTCCGAGTGATTTACATGTATGATTTCACAAAATGGAAACGTATAAAATCTTTAAGCTATGTAAATTGCATTGGAAACAAGCACCTGTTACTATAGGAAACTATGTCTTGCATTTAAACCATGCATTTTATTTCAGGAACATAAAAACATAACATATATATATATGTGCTGTTGACACCCTAGATATTAGATAAACCTCCCACTTTACCTTGGTTTGTCAAGGCGGTCAAGTTCACACATGTAAACATGTATACATGAAGTTCTTGTAATGTACAATGTACATGTATGGCGTCATAACAGAACGACCAGCCATCAACTAGCTCGTTGAACTTAAAGTTGCATAGGGTTGCAAATCAAGGGATGAGTATATTAACAGTGTGTTAAAAGAAGTTGAAAAGGCTAAGGCAAACCTTAGCTATCAGTTTAAAACATAAAGAAGAGTATTTTCTTTACAGCCAATATCATTAAGAATGACAATATGACTGGCTTTACTATTCTTTTTATCACAAATAGTACATTACAAAAAGCTCACCGGAGAGGGGTTGGGGCAATAAATGTGATTGAAGCATTTACATTACATAAAGGACCTTGTCAAGTTGTGTTCTAGAAGTAATAAATACAATCATAATTTCTAATTTTATATGGTGCATTTAAAAGGACCTTCTCAAAAACACTTAATATATTGGTTATAACTATAAAGCAAAAAGTTCATAATAAATATCCACAATTACAAATTTAAACACAGGCAACTTTGGACTTGTGTTGACAAAGTGTCTTGCTGACTTCCCTGGGACTTACACTACACTCCACTGGAAGGAGACCTCAGGAGAGACCCAGGACATGTTGAAGAGATTTTATCTCTCAGCTAGTCTGGAAACACTGGTGGATACCTCTGTAGAAGTTGGAGAGTACTGCAAGGGACAGGATGGTCTGGACCCATCTTCTTAGCCTGCTCCCACCACAACCATTTATGTGAACATAGGGAGAAATTGGAAGCTCCAAACATACATAGCCAGGAGCTGAGAGGCAACAATGCTACCCACTGTGTCATTGGGTCATCAAAAAATGACTCAAAAATACTGGAATAAATCATGGAAGGGAAAGAAAACAAAAAAGTTAGCAAAAAATGTGTTTTATTTATGAGATTGGGAACATGTGGGTCTTAACCCTGGTTGTCCAGAGTAGTTCTAATATTCTAAAAATGGAAGTGAATTAGATTTTCTCCATGTTTAAAAGGCAGAAATTTTGCATGTTTGGTGAAAAACTCAGGAAAACCTTATGTTAAATGATAATTAAGAGTTTCTTCCAGGAGAATTCATTTGACAAGCAGATTTTTAGGAATGAATTACGCTTGTTATGTGAGACAGAGCAGAATTTTTGCCACTAGTTAGTGTTTTGTAGCTGAATCACATTTTATTTCTGCCAAGTGTTTCAGCAAAACTTTTTATGTTATTATTAAAAAATCCAGAATTACTGTTCAAACTATTCCAAAAAGCATATGATTTTTAACCCCAATTTTTTTTTTAGCAAAAACTGGAAGGAACTACAAACTCAGTTAAAACGTGCACTATTACAGATGGAAAGAATGTAAAAATGACTGCATTAGTTTTATTACATTATACTTTCCTGCCACCCCAAAAGAGGGATGTATAATAATGTCAAATGCCTCACCGGATTGCAAGTACTTCTGAGAACTGTGCACTGGCCAGTAATAACCCTGTCATAAACAGTTTTCTCTGGTGATCATAATGAAATAACTTCAAATGACCTTCCCATGAGATGGTCCAGTAAAATACATCAGTTTTTGGCTTGTGCCTTGTTAGCTCTTAAACCCCTGGCCACTATCTCATTTTTTATGCTCATGAAAAATGATTCCATTCATTCCAATAAATTTCCACATATAAAAAATGACAGATATTAAAGAAAAAAACAAATGAAAGGTAAAAATTGTCATACATAGATATGGGGGGAAAACTCTCACATAAGTGAATTTAAAAGCACTCTGCACAAATCGAAACACTCAAAATAATGTCACTGAAAACATTATATCCTTCTTTCTCCAAACATAGTCCAGCAGTACTTTGCTATTGACTGGATTGCCTCTGCTCCTCTGACAGAAGGGAGAGGCTCTGCACCTGAATGGTCTTCCAGTCAATACACATGAACTCCCCACATCACATACTGGCACATACGTGCTCAGTTTAAATATAAAACATGACCCCAGTTTCAAAAAAAAAAACTTTAAAAAAAGGTCAGGATCCATGTTTCACTCCAAAACTGCACAAATGGTAAATATGAGTGTTAACAATGTATAAATTATTTTGCCATAAGTGATTCAATATCACATTTGCCATCTGTGCCTTTATGATGAGTGCAAAGGAAATACCTTAACTACTGTGCAATTTCAGTGTAAAGCAGTAAAGAATGATATATTGAGCCAGATAATATTAGAACTCATAACAAGTAATCTAGAAATAATTATAAGATTTTATGACAGTTTTAATAAATTGCATAACACTCTTTGACATCAGACCCCCTGTCTTCCACACATGCCTGCTTGCACAACACATAGACACAAAAGATGAAACGTGGGCTGCTGCGGCCAGTCACCCTCGCTGCTCAGATGCAGCACAGCAGAGGCAGGAACACAGACCTTCACAGAGATGACAGGGAAACATCTGGACATCTCTAGTATAGTCACACTGCGACACAAACAAGGCCAGTGTGTACCACAACACTGGAATACAAACGCTTAACACACTGCACAATGGGCAGGTATCAGCGTATCCCACACAGCAGCACTCATGGTTACATATCCTGTAAAAAATAAAACTGACTGTTTCAGTGTGATTAAGGAAGGAAATGCAAATGAGAAGACAAACAGCACATCATTAATGTAGCACAATTAGAAAAAATACTCTCACACCTCTGACAAATTCTCCAAGAAATCAGCCAACTTTCCAGAAACAAACATCTGGTGGGTTTACAGACTCCAGTTAAGGATGTAAACCACAGCTCTAAGGACTCTATATCATAAAAATCATTAATGAACCACTGTGAGATGTGTTTTAATATAATGGATATTTATGTAGTAAAAAAAGTGTTGAACAAAGGTAGAATGTGAAAACAAAAAAATCTGAAGATCAAAAACCAACAGGTAACCAACCTTCATTCCAGTTTCAAAGAGCTTTACTTTTCCCCAATAACATCTAATATCTGAAAAATTCTAGAAGATTCATGACTGCCTGTGTTGGGCAGGCATACATACCTCTTGCAGAAAGCTTCTTGGTGTTGATTATTTTGGCAGCATATTCTTGGCCTGTGCACAGCTTGACACATCGGCGCACCACTGAAAAAGCTCCCCTAGGGCAAGAATACAGGGGAACATACCTTTAGAAGACATTAAACAAATCAGTTCAGAGCCTGCCCTGGGCTATGTAGCCAATTTAGTGACAAAAGCATTATAAGCAGAAAATTAGCTTATACTAAAACAGTGTGTGCATTATAAACAAAAAAATCTGCAAATAACAAAATGAAAAAAATGCACAAATCATATAATATTGATCTATCCATCCGTTATCAATAACCACTTCCAGTTCAGGCTTTAAGGGGTCCACATTCGATCCTAGAAGGATAGGGTGTGAGTCAGGATACCCCTACATAAGATGCAAAACAATGACAGTGTAATTACACTCACTGACACACATGCACACAAAGGGCAATTTAGAGTGCCCAAGTCATCTAACTCATGTGTCTTTGTACTGTGGGAGAAAACCAGAGTACCTGGAGAAAACACAATGAAACCATGTAAATTGAGTCCACACCTATGCTAACAGCTTTGTCACCATGCCATCCAGACATGTAATCCATCCATCCATCTTCATTAACTGCTTAATCCTGAGCAGGGTTGCAGTGGACCACAGCCTATCCCATAATCATTGGGTGCTAGGCTATGACTTTAGGAGGAAACCAGAGCAACTGGAGGAAACACACATAGATGTGGGAAGAACAGACTGAGCTGGATTCACACCCAAAACAGCCCAGGTGCTGTGAGGCAGGAGCGCTGCTCACTGACACATTATAGACCAATCAAAAAATACTATAAATACCAACAAAATACCGCACAGGGGTTAGGATGCAGAGGAGGGTGTGTCTATGCAGACATCCAGTCTTTCCCTCAACTCACTATTTTAATTTAAATGCGGAGAGAACTGAGGAAAAATGTATGCTACATGTACTTGTGTCATACAGGTAGCTATTTCGTTTTCTGCAAACCACGCACAAACCCCCTGGGATGGCAATAATAAGGCTAGATGTCATTTAAGTCTTCGCTTACATTACACTATATGGTTTTGTCTTTTTTAACAGGCTCCCAAGTTTCACTGTTTGCTACATCAGCTAATTCTGTAATGTATTGGAAGAGTCCAAAATTTGACGAAGGGGTGTGCAGCTCCTACCGACAAACCACACACATATGCACTAACAAACATATCCACATATATATAATTACAAATACCTACTACCTACATTACAAAGCCAGTTTCCATGCCTTAAAATCTCACTCCAAATCATACTATTTGAATAATAGTTTCATTAAGTCATGTCATATATTCAATAAATGTCCACTCTGGCCTTTTAGATCTGGCAAGGAGTCAGTCATTGATAACATTACATTAGAAAAGACAGATTCTGCATCTGATTGCCTGAGAAGCACGGCCAATGACAAGAACTAATCGGCTCTTTCTCCCGGTGGCTTCACAGTTACGTCTCTCCAACAGGTAAAACTTACACTTATGCAGAGGCCGGACCATCTACCTGCTGTGCGGTCTGTCTTCAACACGAAAGATTATGGTTCTTTCCAGAGTTACCACTGCATGAACTGGACTTATGGCTAAAAAAGATTACAGTTTAATCCTTAGGAAGAAACCTGCTGCTGCACCCCTTTACAAAGGTAGTCAATTGCAATTATTTCAGCTTAAGTATGGAGCTGCACATGTATAAATGACCAAAGTAGGAGCTTTGTTTCATATGATTGTCTGCTAAGCCACGAAATTAGAGACAAACACTGTCCACTGAAGAGAGGTCTATTCCAAAGGTCCAACTGAAAGGAATGAGGCTTGAACAGAAACACCACAGCTCCAAACATCCTAACAATGTCCCTGCAGTAATGCCAGACCTCTTACCTTTATAACCCAAAAGCCTTTGTTTACATGCAGCTTGATGGTACAAATGAGTCAGCAGACTCGGCAAAGTGCTTCTAATTGGCACTCATGCTAGGCTAGTCTGCCTTGGGGAGATGCTAAACTGATTTACAGCACTTCACCTGTCAACTGAGACAGTGAAGGCTGGGGGCTTCCAAGCCCATCCTTGCTGAAATTTCAGGCAGTTGTACCGATCCAAACGTGTCTTATTTGTCTCTGGAAAGTGGACATTAGCTGTCTGAAATCCACGTGAGAAAACAAATACAGAATGTACTTTCAGAGTGAATGAAGCAGCCCAGGTGGCACAGCAGGTAGCGCTGGTGCCTCGCAGGCCCTGGACTGTGCATTTGGATGCAGGAACAAATCTACCGCTCTCTGTATGGAGGTTCCACCACCCAATGTTTTTTTCAAGGTCTCTGTCTCCAGGATAGGCTCTGGACCACCATGACCCTACACTGGACAAGTAGTTATTAATGATGAGTAGATAATTAGATCACAGACACTTCAGAAGGTCTGTTAACTTGAGAACAGCTTCTGTACATCAACAAACTGGAGTACTGACAAGAATCAGGATTGCTTCAGCAAATTATCACCTTCATATAGGAAGTCCTAAAATCCTAAACTGCTGGCTAAAGGTTTTCCAGTGTCAGCAGCCTTTATTCATTCACACGCAGGAGGTGCCTTGACTCGCCCTCGGCCCACCGTGTGGACATGTCAGTTTTGAGTACCATGCGCAGTATCTCTTATGAACTCAAGGCTGGCACTTCTATGAATTTATACATCAAGACGTTCATTTAAATTAAATTCCCAATTCTTACAATTACTTTCAATTTACCAAAGGATTATTTTCTAATGATGCAACACCAGACAGCCCATGACTGTGGAAAGTATGAAGTGGCTGGGCAGTGTGAGTGCGGTGCTGCTTTAGGCAATGGCACACACTGCAAACACAGCCTGCTGGTGAGGTCCCTGAAACAACTCTGCGCACACTGACAACAGACTGCTGATGCTGTCTTTGGGAAAATATCACAGCATTACTCACCAGCAAATGACAAAAGACAGAGGCACCCTGTTCATATCAATTATATCAAATTAATTAACCCAATGATGAAGTGGATAATGTAATAAACCCAGTAACAAGAGCCAGACGCCCTCAAGAAACTGTAATGTTTGAGTATGACATCATTTATCTGCTCTGCAGATCTTTGCAGGGTGACTTAAAAAAACTTACATACTGTTTGCCACCCTTTCATTCAGGACAGCAGTTACCAAAATAGATCTAAATGAAACAGCTCTTTGTGGGTTTCAAACCTATGACAGCATTATTTAAAGATGGGTATAAACACCTTGCTGTTTAAAATGTTAAACAAGTATTATATTTTTTGCAGTCCATCCTCAATTTAGCGGCCCTCAAGTTTATTGCTTTCAGATTTTACCCTTGCAAAAATATTAAAGAAAAAAACTGAAAAAACTTATTAGAATAAGAGAAAAATATACGTATTACATTTTTAGCTTTTTGGAGAAAATAACTCCATACATAACGCAATACTATACTGTACCATAGTAAAAATATTATGCTTAAATTATGCTTTGAGTTTTCCAGCCTTTTGTCATATTGGAATGCCTCCTCTTCCCAGATAGTCCAGAAAATCGAGGACAGACTGCACTTATATATATGTATCTTTGTAAACATTTATTTAGCTGACTTACCATGCAGATGACCAACTCTGGAGCTATTTACTCATTTATTCAGCATGTTATAATATCACATTACAGTCAGTAACTTGATCAAGGTACTTTAGCAGAAGTGAGACTTGAACTAACAACCATCAGGTTGGCAGATAGCAGCATAACTACTAACTTACCTAGTATCACCACATAGAACAGCATTACATTATATTAAGAAAGGTGCTCTGCAGCTACATAGTTACAACAGCATATTATTTGTGTTTGAGAGAGAATGAAAGGTGAGATCAACTCCTGAGGTTCTGCATGCAGACATCCAGAAACCACAAAGATGGAAAAGATGTCCTTGGCCATAAGGTGCATTAAGGCACGTGTGAACAGAGGGTCCTACTTGGCACTGTCTTCTACAGCACTGCAGGTCCAGCACATATACACGCACATACACACACACCTGCTCCATGTGCTTACCTTCCTGAGTGAACACAGTGCTCAGTGACACTAGTTTTTCTGTCACGAGATATGTAAGACATACATAAAACAGTAAGATGAAGGATCCTCCATCCTTCCTGCATTAGCTTATACTGGCTGCAGTGTTTTCACACTCATTCAGTCAACAATGTGAACGTTTTCTCTACATGGGTATACAGTATTCATTACCTGAGTGTATGTGTGGATGCAGCACTCGTGTAGCAGGGGTCCTACAAAAAGAAAAACTGCTGCAATGGCTTAACAAAGTATCCATACAACAGGATTATTATTCACTACAACAGCATTTCTGCCTGGTACACGATTACTTTACTGTCCTATGTATTCTGTATACAGTCACAACAAGGATGCAACACACAGCACAGCAACGCCAGCATGTGGGCAGCCTGACACAGTTGACTCAAAACAACACAGCTCTTGACCCTGGAAATTAATGAGTCACTCAACACACCAATAACAGAGGAAAGACAAAAACCCTCTTAGGAACATTTAACAAAATAACAGGACACATCTTTTTCACTATATACAGAAACCTAATTTAGTAGAAGGCAACATGGGAGAACTACCTTCTGCTTATTATCATACTGGGAATGTTAGTCACAACCACTAATTAGCATAAATCTAATGCTGCAAATGAAAATCAGATTAAGTACTACTACTACTACTAATAATAATAATAATAATGATTCATTTAGCTGACACTTTTCTCACAGTGTTAAGCTACTTATAATTATTTACCCATTTTTACAGCCTATACAGCTTGACTTTTACTGTACCAGTTCAGGGTACCGTGATCAAGGTACTACAGCAGGATCTGGATTAAAACCTTTAATTTGTAACTCTGCACATTGCCTCCTATGGCATGGTGTCCATGTGCTTTGCAGAGTGAAAGACACAGGCAGTGATCTTGTGAATTTTTTCTTCAGACGACAAACATATGCGAGCCAAAATATCAACATTTCTAATCCAAGTTCCACCCCGTTCGACACCATGATCTTCCCTGACAGACTCCGGACCTCAGTGACTCTGCACTGCACAAGCAGTTTTTGATAAAGAAAGGATGAATTGATAAAAGTATAACAGTAAAACCTAGAAATTTGCTTGCAAATATTACAAAATATGCTGCTGTTATCCTTGTCAAGCATAAATTACCCTATATTTTAATTCATTATAGGTGACATATTTTCCCCATTAGAAATAAGGGCAATGAGAATTTTGCGTAATGGAGTGAAGCAGCCCCGTTATGCGAGGAATAGATGTACAGTGTTTATTACCTCTACACCAGTATGCAGTGTTCACTACCTCTGTATGACTATACTGTGGTCATTATCGTTTTATGAATATATCGCACGTATAGAATATTCTTTTATCTCGGAGAATAAACGTGATTAAAGGCAGATCAGGTCTGGGCTGCATTATCTGTGTGGTGTGTTTACTCCGAGACCAACAGTGTGTGAAGTCCCACAGGCCTGTTTACAGCCCCCACACACACACACACGGCAGAACCCCGATCCTGCGGCTGCTCGGATCAGGTCATCGCGGCGTTCCCAGGGCCGCCGCCGCCGCCGCCCCCCCCACTCCCGCGCCTAAAGCTCCGCCTGCCGAGACCTTTAGCGCACCGTTAGCTGCCTACAATCGCGACATGTCACGAGCGCCGATATGCGACATCACCGCCCGCCGCTCTGTGTCAAGAAAGGAGCGGCGAACCACAGCAACGACAATCATCACGACAGGACAGAAGACAGCGATGAAATCTTACTTTCCGAGCTCCTCGTACAGCTGATACTCGTCCGTAAACCGCGTACAGGTTGTCGTGGCCATTTCTTATCTGCCGATATATGTCCGCGTGTCGACACCCCGCTGTGTGGCGGCGCTGTGCTCTCTCTCTACTGATTATGTTCAGATGTGTACAGAGGCGTTGCTGGCACTCGCCAGTGGCCGCTAAACCCGATATGTGTGTGAATAAAAGCGCAGCTTTGCTGGCGAGCGGACCGAACGCCTGCCTTCCTCCCCCCGTCCTCGTCCGTCTGCGGTGTGTTGTACGCGCGCTGCCTACCAGAAAGGACAGCTCGCCACTGCCCTCGAGCGGCGGACTGCTGAAGCTGCAGGTGTCCACAATCCACACCAATAAGACGGGGTTCTCCGCTGGAAGAAGCCCCGTTTAATACTGTAAAGATTTATTAAGAAAAATAGTTTATACGAGAGTCTTTTTATGTTAAAATACGAAACGCTACATGATGTGCCAGAAATTGCATCAACATCGGAGTCTGAAGCAGTCTAGGTGTTGTGTTACAGGAAAGCGGTGGATTCAAGGGCCATCAGCGATTACATGAATTTAAACCAGTCGTAATAATGGCTGTAATTTATACGGAATAATAGAAAAAATAATCAAGTTAAATAAACACATTTAACATTCGAGTGTACTGATATGAATATCAACAAAGTATATAATGGCTATGTCTTTAAAATGGGAATATTTACAAACAGCCGCGAATTCATACTAGATTAATTCGCAATAAGTACCCTGTTGCATTTCACAGTGGGAACGGAACCTGAAATCGTAAGCTAGTTGCAAAAGTCGTACGCCGCCCGGGAATCGAACCCGGGTCGCAAGAATGGGAATCTTGCATGATATCACTACACCAGCGGCGCGCTACAGGTAGGGGTCGCCAGCTCGGTGTGTGTGTCAGTCACTAAGAAAAATATAAAAATCTAACGGGACACGCATATTTCAAGTCACAGTGAATTATTGATAGGCGATACCTCTGCGTCTGACTACACAGTCCCAACTTTCGACCCCCGCAGTGATGCACATCTCGGCATGGTAACGAGCCGAACGTGTATGATCCAATAACTGTAAGAGTAACCAAACATAATTATCTCCATTTTACTCCATGGAAAAACTCTGAATAAAAGAAATGCGTGGAATATCGCTTTCATAGCAGAATACAGGTAGTAGGTTAACGTCTTTATAATTGCTAAAACACCAGATGAATACATCGAAGCACGTTCACAGCAAATGATTTATTTAACCTTAGTTTATTTAAGTAAGAGGGACGTTCTTAGGTTTAAACAGAGTTATATATATCTTATGTAGTATAAATAAAAGTGTTAGGCTTTGGAGAGTTCTTTTCACTTACGAGGACTGACATCGTATTAATCCGGGTTACAAAGGTAACAGGAGGTCGCGTGCCGCACGAAGGTCCTCAACGGGTGTATTTGGGCACAAACCCCTTGAGAACTACCTCTCCCGTCTTCGGTCATCCTAATAAATAGCGTGTTGTCACGCCACTATTGGACGCTCTCGAATACTTGAAAAAAGTGCTTTAAAGCTTAAATCCGCAGAGGGACGCATGGAGAAACAGGCGACTGTGTCAAGATATACATCCTACACAGGTCATCAGAAACCTGTATGCACAATTTCTTTTCTGAAAGTTTGAAATTAGATCTAATGACAAGTCATGACGTAACAACACGTGGATAGAAATTTCAGATTGGATTTCGACCGGATCGCAGCACCAAAACTGTATTAGTCACCGAGTAGTTAACGATATACTGACATGATATGATGCAGGTAGTCAAACTGCACTAATGCTTGGAAACCTGCTGCTACGTATGACATAAAGGATTGCAAATCTGCATAAATCCTCCAGCAGTTTGCCTGAATCCATGTTCAAGTTATATCACCTTTATCCCGCTAATCATAACCAGTATGTGGGCATTTCTCATATCTGTGTCTTTTTACACTGTATTTAACTATTGATTTCCATAGAAATAAGAGTTAGTGTGTTCTCATTATATCTACCTCAGGATCACAATATTAATGTTCATTCTTCTGCTGCTTCCACCCAGATATAAATATTAGCGAATTACTGGATGGTGGTTTAACTGGAATCTTGTGGGTTTAAATCTGTTTAGGGTTAGTATGTTCTCCCAATGTTGGCATGTGTTTTCTCCAAAAGTACAAAGTATGTAAGGTTCAGGTTACTTTAAATTGCTTTTGGTGTGTGTGTCTGCGAGAGACAGATAAAAAAAGAGAGATTTTCCTGTAAATGGACTGTTATCCTGTCCAAGATGTTCCCCACCTTTGTGTTCTGTGCTCACTGTGGTGGGTTCCATGTATGTATGTAGTCATTTGTTGCTGCTATAGAAAACTGTTCTTTTGAGATTAAAACACAGACAGTTGAAAACTTTGTAAACTTTGACCAAAAGACAAAATCCCATTCCTTATAGGAAATATAATTATATATTAGAGAATAAAATATGCTTGAATATGAAATGATGACTGAAATCAGTCAGTAGTAATATTTTAATTTCTTGCAGCTAATAGAAAAAAGAAACGAAAATAGGTCCCTCTCTGTATATTTTACATGCTAAGTTTTGTGACACAATTTTGGAATTATTTCCATTGTGGAGTTACATGGAGCAAAAAAATGAAGTTAAAAAAACTGCAGAAAATTAAAAAAAAAAAAACACAGGCCTCGATCGTTTTATGCGTTTTCATTAGAATGCGCTTTGAATTTTAATACCATGACTCCAGTTACACGCTGTTCTGTTCAATGCAACGTGATCCACCCAAAACACAGTTAAAAAAAAGTCACAATTTCATCCAAATGCATAAAAATGTGAAAAAAAGAATAAATTACACACCGTGTGTGTGGGCCTGCACAGTCAGCTGCATGTTATATAATGGGCATCATATATAAAGTGTATGTCCCTTTAAGACGACAGCATTATGACAAGCAGTGTTGGATCCTGAGATAGGAGGAGGAGGAGGAGGAGATGCATATGTTACATCACTTTAAATCTAGCAGAAAGCCTTCCTAGCAGAGTGGAGGCTGTTATAGAAGCAAAGGGAGGGATCAATTCCATATTAATGCCCATGGTTTTGAAATAAAATGTTCAACAAAAACATATGGGCGTGGTGTTAATGTACTTTTGACCACGTATTATATGCACTACTAGAACATGTTTGAGTAGTTATAGCTTATACTGTAGGTGAAAAATGTTCATCAAAACATTGCACATATGTACAGTACTGTATGTCTGTGTGACATCATAGCATAACGATTACATTAGGTGAATGCTGTACGAAACTGTGCTACACACCCGCCCCGCCCACACACAGTCTGCAACCATCTTCTCACGTCTACTAAACCACAGCCCCTCCCCTCTCCTTTCTCCCTTCCTCCCACAACTAAAAGACTGGGCAACACACAGTGTTAGTTGTCCTTACTGCTACAGTACTGTGCAAAACTCTTAGGCATGCAACTTGAATGACTGTTGAGAAGTACAGGTAGATTCTTATCTATCATCAGGGAGGTTTCTCATTGGTCCCAAATTCATTCTGCAGCCTGAGAATGACCTGAAACACCCAATCTCAGTCATACACAACTATCTTCAGCAAAAAGAAGGAATCCTGCAACAGATGGTATGGTCCCCACAGAGCCCTGATCTCAACACGATCAAGTCAGTCTGGGAGGACATGCAGTGACAGTCAAAATCTGCAGAAGAACTGTGGTCAGTTCCTCGAAATGTTTGGAAGAACCTACCAGTCTCTACCTTAAACTGCATTCAAGTTTGCATAAGAGAATTGATGCTGTTTTAAAGGCAAAGGGTGGTCACACCAAATATTGATTTGATTGAGGTTTTTTTGTCTACTGCACTTTTTAGAAGGTTTATTGATTAATAAGTATTCATGGCATTATTTTTGGAACCATTCTCGCTTTATAGCATTTTTCCCACAGGTGCCTAAGACTTTTGCACAGTACTGTATATCACAAAGACACAGATATAGCAAGTTAACTCAGGACATCCTCCCTTTATTGTGCATCTCACAGAAATAAACTCACCCTGAAGCACCCCTCTCATCTCCTGTGCTGTAACACAATGTATCCTAATGTAGCGTCACAAAAAAAACACACAAAATAATTATCTTCTCATGACCGCCACCATATCCCCATAGCATCCATCTCTGCCTCTGCACAGGTCACATCACTGACTAATGACTGGCCACCAATGAGCTCAGCGGACTTTCCAATGGAACAGTCACAAGAGAACACCTTACTTACACTTACTACATCCTGCTGTCCTACGGCACAGTACTGAGGGTTTTTTTTTTAATGTTATGAATAAACTGTGCTTTTTAGAAAAGACATTTATTTGAAAAGAAGTTACCATATGGCAGACTACACACTTAAAAATAATCACCCTGTCACAAGTATGATTCAACTTATAACCGACTGACTTATGACTGAGCTGTCGGTCCCCAATTCAGTTGTAAGTTGAGGACTATTTGTATAATTATAGGCAAGACAACTTAAAATTGTTTAAATGGTATATTAAATGGAAACTGCAACGTCTGTCTAATTGTACCGAGGTCATACTAGGATCTGTGCTGGTCTTATTTTTTGATTCAATAATTTAAATTGTTGTGACCTATTTCCAAACCTTCCTCTCCGTATGGGTTACCAAAATGGCGAATACTCTTTTGCTGGATAAAGTTCAAATTTTATTTGTGAAATTCATCTATAGGCATCTTAACAAGCACCACAACACACAGAGCTCAGCACCACAGTCAATGTCAGCACTGTACCTCCCATAGCGAACACGTTAACTGTACACACAGGAATGCATGATGGGAACCACAGCTCCACCCGTTGTTACAGCACATTGCGCCCTAAGATGTGATAAATTCGTGTTTCTGGTCACTGCAGTATGAAGAATAATTAACAGTTCAGCTAACTTGACGAAAGTCAGTGACCGCCCGACTGAAACAAACAAATAAGTGTGTTTTGTGTATGTAGTTTTTATTTCCAAGATTTTACGAAACCTAACTAATTTGAAATGTTACTGTCAATTTTCTACAATAATGTGAATAATGCAGCCCTGAGACAAATGGTAACATTTCTTAATACAAAATTAGAACAGTTCAAACAGGTAACAGCTCTTGATATAACATCTCAACAAATTTCAAAATAAATTAAAAATAATATTGTTAATATCGATAGAACTTGTAGAAGCCTTTTCTATTTTTAATGAAAAAAAGTACAAATTTATAGAATCAAGAACCTACAATTAGAGCATATGAAGCTACATATAGCTACAAAATCAGCAATAAACGGATTCCTGTCTTTCCCGGACAGTCTGCGTGTGGGCGCGCTGCGGGTTCATCTTAACGCAGCGTTATTTAGAAAACAGAAAACCGAGACTGGAAAGTTTAAAAAGATTGTTTTTTTGGAATTTGCCAATCGATTTCGAATCGCAAAGTTTAGGAATTGAAATTCTTAAGCGGATTGCTTTTTCTGTAGGCCTATTGCTTTGATTGTGCAACAGGCAACGATATTTGACTTAAATCAAACCCCATCCTCCACCCTCAAATAAACCCACAGACAAGCCCACTCTCCACTACCCAATGAAATTCCATAACAAAAGGACCGCCCAGTTTTCATCAACCAATGAAATCACAGGATATTGGGTCGCTCAGTTCCCATCATCCAACGAAATCCATCTTAGAAGACAATGACCGCCCATCTAAAAATGGCGATGTCCTTTGGTGGAAGGTGTGCAGTCCTGGCCGTAAGATATTCTAGCTTTTTTTGTACTAATTTCTTTAAAAATAGTTCCTAACTTTTGTTCTGGTTTCATTGGGTGCAAATGGGGTCGCATTATGTTGGATTTTATATGTTTAAGTATTACAGTATAGACTTATTTATGACTGTGCCACCTGACCTGAGCAGTTGGTAGATGGCCGGGTTTTGTTGACAGATGTGACTGGTGTCGTCCTCCTGTACAGAATGCATTAGCACGGATCGGCAGTTCGTCATGTGTTATTCCCAGGTCTCGAGCGATCCATTTCTCCGCTATGTGTTGCAAGGTATCAGAGCTACTTCTTTATTTGAGGCTTGTCTTGTCTTCTGAGATGCCTTCATTATTCCGTACTGTTTTTGGTATTTCCCTGAATGACTTAAAGATTTTTGATATGCATCGTGGGTTTTGTCACCGTGATGCATGATGATCTTTTCTGCCAAGACCTGATACTTCTGTTGTTCCTTCTCAAAGTTATTAAATAAAAATGAAAACATTCATACATAAAATAAAATATTAGGCATATTTGAAATGAAGACTCACTTTCAAGCAGTAATTGTTATATTCTGTATTGGTTAAAGTAGTTTCTCATGCATTTGAGTTCCGCAATACTGAATGTCATGCTGGATTATCAGCGAACAGTGGTAATGCCTACACCAGCTTCCTCCACTGCAATACAAAGACTGTCAAATTTAATAGTTATGTTGCTCCTTGTGAGTAGGCAGCCTACTGAGTGACACTTTTCATCCACTACTGTCATTGGTGCCATGTATTGTGTCTGTTTCACCCCACTTTTGTTGGTAGCATCGTGCAGCGCGGATTCGTGTTGGAAAGGGAGACAAACCTGTGACATATGAGGAGGCACACCACCCGCATCACATTGCCCACCGTAAGGGCTGGCTGTCCCAGCACACCAGTGAGTCCCAGCCAACCCTGTGGTATCCAGTGTTTCCATCTGACACACAAAATCAGGCATGGGAAAGCAATTTACAACGTGACTTATAAACAGCACATGAACTTAACACTGAGGTTCTTAGAGTGTTGTGATGGGCCGGATGAATACCTGCTGTTTACTGATTATGATGGATCTCTTCCACTCCTGCCTAGGTAACCTAGATGGGGAGATGGGCGCTGCTGAGAGGACAGTGGAAGATGTCTTTATCCGGCGCTTTGTCTTTGGCACGTTTCACAGCCTTCTTGCCAATGAGCTGGTCATCAAACGTAGGGGCAACATGCTGGTGATATGTGCACTGTTCATTCAGAAGATCCCTGCCTACAAATTCTACTTCCTCATTGGCTACACTGAGACACTGCTGTCCTACTTCTACAAATGCCCTGTTAAGATGGAGGTGCAGATGGTGAAGGAAAAAGTAGTGTACAAGTACCTTTAAGGTCAGTGAGAGACTACAGAGAAAGACACATTACATACAGAGTGAGAGAGACTATATATAGCTGCATGAAACTTTTCTACACCAATACCTTTCTGGATGTTTTTTTTGTCAAATCTGGAAGACTAAAGGAAGAGTGTTAAATATCACAGTAAAGTTCTTTCCTGATTTTTATAGAAAACAGCTGTTGTGCACTAACTGGGTCCACTGGTGGGGCACAGCTCCATTTGCTGTGCTTTGTGATATTTTGTTCTGTCTGCCTAAGAAACCATTTGGACCTGTTGTCTTTGTGGTTTTGAATTTAGACCTGTATCCTGTCATGCTGTGTTTCTTATACAAGTTCAGTTAAGGGAAAATCATTTATTCGCTGATGTCTTTTGTGGTAATGTTTGTGGTGTTTGGCACATGTTCATTTTTAGAGCAATATAGGAAAATGAAGCAAATCATGCCTGCTTATTTCAATGCTTTATATTACATATGTTCAAAACTGATCTGATCATTGGAAGCACAGCTTTTATTGGAAGTTAACATGGCCTTGTACCCTGAAGGCTGCTGTTATAGTACTGGTTAAGCTATTAAAACTGAATTTTGAAAAGATTCAAGTTTAAAAATTGGGCAATCACTTGGCATAAAACCATTATGGAAGCAACCAAATAATACAATAAGAGAAATAATGCTGCTTGTCAAGTATGATTCATTTTATGCAATTAACCATCAGTTTGACATAGGATAATTTTTTGGTTTGAAGGCACTAAACCACCAGGAGTTTCACTTGAGCCTTGGACAGAAGTCTCATGCATTAAGCCTAATAAAGTGTAGAAAGGAAGAAGACTACAGGAGCAGGACCACAAAAGAGTATTTTGTAGGAGTGAACAATGTCAAGGACTGTTTGCAAAATCAAGTCAGCAGAGGCCACACCCTTGTTATTTAAAACACCAGTTACAAAAACACAAAGTTCTAAAAATGAAAACTAACTCAGTTTATTGCTCAGTAACCTTCCTCTTGCAGTGTCCTGCTACACACACAATTTTTAATAAACTTCCTTTTCATAAGTCCTGGAGATTAACTCTTAGTAGAAAAAGAGGAGTACAGATTTGGAAATTGGAAAGTCTGGGTTACATATTCAGGCCATCAGCTGCAGGGAGTTGACATGGAGGTGGTAGAGGAAGTCTGCATAGGAGGCACCACCATTGGGGCTCTTGTCCTCCACTAGTAATGGATGGAGAGCTTCCTCACTGGCATCTCCCTGCTTTGCCACCATCAGCTGAGGAGATTGATGGGCAAGTCTAGTGGCAAGCATTCTCCTTTTTCACAAATACTCTATATTTCAATGCTTTGTAACTGTGTACTCCTTGTTTCAGTTGTGTATATTCATGTCAAGTTATACATTTTGAAATAATATACTGTCTAGTGCACTCAGTATGCATTTCAGTAGCTTATTTAGGATAGGCATGCATCCTCATTAGTGTACAGTTTGGAATTATGTATATGTTTCCAGGAGACTAACCTTGAGAGAATATGGTGCCTGTGACTGTAAGGATTCAATCAGCTTCCTGACACAGAAAGACAGGGGATTGTCCAGCACAGGCAGACAGATCTACAAAATGCACAGAAAATTATATTTACACAGAATGGAAACCAGCGTAACTCCACCACCTACATTTTCATCTCAATTTAGCCTTTTGTAATTTAGTATGTGGATAATCTCCTGTTCACAGGCAGCAGCCACCAGAGTCACCCAGAACTGTGGTTTATAACACACCTCTCCAGGTGGTAACAGGGAGAAGTAGGTGACGTCAAAGAGCTGTTTCAGGGCTGTGTTGGGCACGTGATGTCCCACCCACAGCAGCAGTGCAAAGGGTCCATGGGCAAGGTATAAGCCTGCTGGGTCCAGGCTGCTGGTGCTACAGCGCACTGCCTTCAGTTCAGCCAGTTTCTCCTCTGGCTTTCCACATTGCGGTTGCTTGTAAGGGGTTATAGCATTTCAAGCAAATGGTCAGACAGTAATGGGGGGGGGGGAAATAGATCAACACAATATATATAATACATACAATATCAAGCATAGTTTGAGAAAGCTAACAGTTGGCAATTTTACTGCACGAGGAGATAGTAAGTCATTGCTGCTGAATATAAAGAATTTTTCCTCACCAGTCGGAGAAGGAGAGGGTAGAAGTGTAAAATTGTGCTTCTAATGTCCATAGAAACAAGTCGGCTGTGCATCTGCAAGCGCTGAGGGACAGTGCTACGCAGACCAGGAAGTAACACCTCGCTCTTGCGCAAACTGTTTGCATAGACTGGGAGAGCCTTCAGGTACTGAGGCAACACCAGCTAAAAACAATGCGTAGAGTTCAGTTTGCGTGATCTGAATTTTGCAAATGATTGCCTCCTTTTGCTGTCATCACTCCTCACCTGGCCAGGTGTGACAGCACTTGAACAGCAGTGTTTGCGATAACAGGCTAATGCTTGAGTCACTTCAGCCTGCAGTTGCTGACGCAGTTCCTGTAGGGGGCACTCCAATACATTACAGTAAACTGTAGGGGAAAGCCACAGAAAACGTGCATTGGAGAACCGCGTAACTGCTTATCCAAATGTAAGCTTTCCTTTTTGTTGACCTGATCGCAACATGCAACTGGAAGGACCTAAATTGATCATGTCTTTCAGAAGCTTTGCAAATACTAGGCAGTGCTATTAAAACCTATGACTATTGACCCCAGACCAGACCCAGCCTCCTTACACTTTTTGCAGTAGAATGTGAGTAGAGTCTGAGCCTGGCAGTTGCGAAAGGTGTTCAGTAGGTGCTGAGAGCAATTCAGGGCCAAGCTGTGGACCCGCACTCTCCTCTCTGACTTTACATTTGTGTATGACAAGGCCACCTAACACACAGGACAGATTTGCAAGGGTCATCTGTGTTCTTTCCTGCTGACTCTTCTTGTTTACAAATGTTGCATGCATCAAACCATGTAATTGCACTAAGGAGTGGCAGCAAAATAAGACTACAAACCATAGATATGTTAGCAAAGACACAACCCCTGAGTGGAATTTGCTGACCTGTATGACTGCACCCCTCTTTTCATCCAGTGAGCTGGAGTGACTGAACTCTACTGCTAAGGCCGTGTGCCAATTAACGGCAGCCATGAAGATGTGGGCAGGATCTGGGCCAGGAATAAATCCACCATAACACCGTGACACACACAAGCCTGTGAAATAACATTGCAACATATTAAATATAAAATGAAATGCTATTTATCTGTATGTATGCAAATACACATCAACAGTGCTTCTGTACCTTTGCTGACAAAGACTCTCATATCTGCTTTGTAGCCTGTGTCTTTATCCACACATCTCTTCAGATCACAACTCAGCTGTTTCAGATTTACCTTTGACTGTAAGATAAGTAAAATGAAATAGACCAGGAACATTAGCTTGTATGGTGGTTCTCATACAGTCAAGAATTATGCCAATTACCAGAAATGAGATGAACACACCTGAAGATTGGGGTAAGTGAAGATTCCACCCCCTGTAAGATATGGGATGTACCCTGGCCATGCCACTCCAACATCTTGCATTAAGAACAGGAAAAGGTGCACACAGCAGCCATGACTGACACACTCTTTAGCCAATGAGACACTGGACTCTGGTGCTTGGAACAGGGACTGAAATATAAAGAAGTATTAGAACATGTGCATTGCCTTTAGTCTCAGTTTGACTGCACAGAAGAAACACTATTCTGATAAAGCGAACCAACTTTTGGTTGATTAGAGCTGAAGAATCCCGAGGACCTGCGGTACTGTGGATCTTCACATAGTGGTGTGGAGTGGAATATTAACACTTTTCCTAGACAACCTAATGCCTAAGAGAAATAGATGAAATATGAGTGAAGTAGTACTTGCAACCTGTATGCAGAGCGTGTCTGAGCAACTCACTCTGAGAATCTGCAGTCCAGCACGAATTGGGAGGTCTTGTGAGCCACAGCTTTCTTCCAGTCCTCCATCCAGCAGTGGAATCTGTTGCAACAGGCTAGAATTGTATTGAACGTCCATAGTTAATAATACAACACTGTTTTCCATATTCATTACTTCAGAGTGCTGCTAAGATAAACATTTTGAGGTTCATTTTTAAAATCAAACACTGATTTTTATAAAAAAAGAAAATGGACAAATACTGTATGTAATATCTTTTACCTGTCAAGGTGGTTTTGGCAGAGGTTAAGTGGCACCAGTAGCCCCTCATATACTGGGAACTCCAGCTCTTCACTATCAGTCATGACCAGCATATGAGGGCGCGACAGGGCAGGACTTAAATCAAAGACGTGGACCCTCTTGTCATACGTCATCAGTCCAATCCTTAGGTATGACTGGTCTGCGCCTTCATCCCTTTGGTCAGATAAAATTAAAACTTAGTTATGGTTTGCTGGGTTAAACACACACACACACACACACACACACACACACACACACACACACACACAATCCACTTCTGGCCACTTTCAACTTCCTCTATTGTCTGTACAGTAAAAACTTACTAACAAAGACTTCCCACATTAAAGATTAGGTTCTTCAAAAGTTTTTGGGCATAGCTATAAAAACAAAAATACTATGAGTTTTTATTTAAATTTATTAAAATTAAACAATTTAAAATAAATTAATATAACAACCTTGTTTCCCCAAACCTTGATTCAGTCTGAATGGTTAATTGTCATCTTGTTCATCACAGACATCAAGTAACACCATGTAAACATAACTGTGAAAGAGTTTAACTGTGTCACATTTCTCTTCCATTTGAATATATTTTACATACAACTAATGGTAACTAGCTGTGGTAACTAATTTTATAACATGTGTGTTTGTGTCTTACTTTGATAAATACCGAAGTAGTGCACGCAGCTGCTCACAGATGAGGCCCAGTTGTCCACTTCCCACTGCAGAAGTCGACACATCCACTGCTAGGAGGAGTCCGACTGGCTCAACCTGTGAAATCGGGCCACACACCTCTGTCAGCTGTCCATGTGCATACAACTTCACACGTCAAAAGCTACACACATCTCAAAACATAAATAAAAGTTTGTCTCATTAGAGTTCTGACCACTGCTGTATCAAGGACTTCATACGATCCAAGACTGAGCTCTGGGTTCTCTTTACTGTCCAACCGCTGGCTGTGACTGTCGGTGGGTTGGTAACACTGCCAAGGCACTGAGAAAGGCAGAGTGAAAACAGCGTTTGGCTCACAGAGAACAGAGGGTGTGGAGCATCTTTAGGAAAGTAGGACACAAAAGGATAGGACTTTACTGAAGAAGTAAAAAACCTGACCCTCACTGCGCTACTAGCTTTTTCCAGATGGGAATAAGTTTTGTAGAGCATGTAGATGAATGCATCATTCCCCCACTCCTTTGGACCTTGTATGCAAATTGAAGGGGGTCCAGGTGGTTTTTGAGAAGTATGATGTAATTCAACACAGCCTCTCAAGGGTCATAACATCACAGCTGCCCTTTTTTGCGAAGTGAGTGTTACTAGACACTGCTAATCTTTTCTGCTGTGGCTGTAACTTATGCAGAGGGCCAGACACAGATGACAATGGTGTCTGAAAGTACTTACCACTGGGACTAAAACACAAAGAATCACAAAGGTAGTTAAATGTCCTTACCCTCTGTAAGTTTTCCACAGAAGGGGCAGTAAAAGCGTTGTCCACAGTCCTGCCAGGTCATGTATGGGCACATGTAGGCACCACACTCACCACAACCTGGGATGTGCCCCTTGCCAAATGCACTTGTGCAGACTGCTAGAGGATGCTTAGCACAGCAAAACAACTTTCAATAAGTTACATGTATAAAACAACACAAAACCTTGGCGCTACAATGTAAAACTGACCTCTCCATGCTCCAGTCGGGCTAAAGGGGCCACTATGGCTCCAAGGGGCAGGTGACTCTGCTGAGCATCCAGGCCTTCGCAGGGGAAAGAGTAAGAGGTACATCGGATGAACCGAGGGCTAGCATTGCCTGGGAAATAGGGTGAGGAAATGTGGTACTGGTTAGTCTCAGCGTGGGCTTTCTCATGCAGTGCCTCATGCAGCTCACAGCAGGTTCACCCCAACTGCTGGGAGGTTTTGCTGACACGGGAGTAGTGGTGCATCGGTCCACTTAGCAGCATTGCTTACACAAGCATGGTCTGCATGGAAGAGTCATCAGAAGGAAACCTTACCTGCGATCTCATCACAAAAGGCAATGGCTGAAGTATGCAATGCAATATTTACACAAGCCAGAGGTTTTTTGGAACCAAGTGCTGTGGTCTGATGAAGTTAAATTGGAAGAATAGATTCCGTACAGTATCAAAAAAAAAAAAAAAAAAATCCTAGAATCTAATGCCCAGGTCAGTGAAGAAACTGAAGCTGAAAAGTGGTTGAATATTACAAGACAACGATGTAAGACATTCCTCAAAATCAAACATGAACTAGTTAAACAAATTTTAAAAATTAAGCTTTTGGAAAGGCCTTCAACAGCATGTTTCTGAATTTAAATATACAGAAATGTACATTTTCAGTGAGTTAAAATTGTATATTGAATTTGTTACACTAAAAAATTACCTAATATCAAAATTTCAGCCATTTTAATCAAAATAACTTGATACTTGTGTGATTTTCTGGCCCAATTTTTACTTTCATTCAAGATGCAATTACATAACGTAAGGGTTACCACAGGATCCCTGCTAGTTGATTCTTAACCCTTAACCATGGTATGTAAATTAGTTAAATACCTAACACTATAAACAAGAGCGAGTTAAATATCTCAGAATTCATGCAAATATTCCATCAGTAGATGTTTACATTGAGAACGTACCCCTGTCCTCCACTACAAAGCCAGTGGTAGCTAGTGGGGGAAGCACAGAGTTGGGCTCGGACACAAACACTCTTCCCTGCCACTCTAGCTTGTCCTGCTTCATAACCTGCACCTGCAGGGGGTCCCAGGAGAGAGAGTACATGACAGACAGATGGAGAAGGAAGAAGACAGAGGCAAAGGTGAGAGAGGTAGAGGGGAAGGAGAGAGTAGAACAGACAGGGAAAGAGAGTGTTACCACTGTGCCATCAAACCATTCAAGAGACACACACAGCAGCAAGGCAGAAATTTACATTTCATGTACATGTAGACCTCGCTTTATTGTCCACAGCAAGTCAGTATTTTACACACTAAGTCCACAGACTAAAAAACAAGGCGAAAAGACATGCTGAGAACGGTCTTGGTACTATACAGACAAAGTGGGTACAGGCAGGGTCAATACCCAGAAAAGCAAAGGTCTGCAGGTTAAGGCTTACCGCACTGGGCAGCAGTTGGGGTTCCAATCCATACCGTGATACAGAACTGGGGCTCAATGGACCGCCCTCCTATTTAAATGGAACAAACCAGAACGACAAAAGGATTCCTCCACCCGTCCACAGTCAAAAATAAATATAAAACTCCAATACAGCTAATTTTGTCTACCAGATTACTTCATTTTCAGAGGAAACACATCTGGTTGTGAAACTGGTCTCACCGTCTCCAGGCTGCCTCCATTTTGTACCTGTGTGTCACTGTAGGGCTTAATGCTTGGCACAGAAAACATGCCTGAAATAAGAAAGTCTAGGATAAGTATAAATTAAAAAAATGGGTCTATAGTCTAACACTATGAACTTAAACTTCTCCTGGATTCATAAATAAATGACAAGAAAAAAGGCAAAATAATTAAACGGTCAACTTTTACAAGTCACTAGCAGTTCTGAGCATGTCTACCTTCACAGACAGAAAAAAATGTGTATAATGACTAGATTCACCATTAAATCCATGCAGTGAGGACCCCCCTGCAGGTTGTTGCTGGATACAGGGGCCACCCAGCAAGAGCGGTGGAGCTGATCCATCCATCATAAAAACAGAAGGAGAAGCTTCTACTATACCACAAGCTGAGACAGTCTGAGGATCCTGTTGAGGATACTGAAATCGTGTTTGGGGGCTGCTGGAGAATGCCATTGGATGACAGGGTTCATAGCTGACTTCAAGCTGACCCTCACAATGTTGTGCAGGATTATTTCTTCCATAGCTATAATTCCCTGCTGGGACATTCATTCTTCTCTGTCACTCAGTCACCGGGTGCTTTCCTGGTCACAGAATATTGCTGTTTGGGCAAAAGGGAAGACAGAGGAAAATCCAATGGCTTCACTAAGCAAATAGAACAACCCAAACTTACATATCAGTAATTTAGTCTTATAGTGTAGCAGTGGATGAAGGGAAACAGCGAGTGTGTTTTTGGTTCGGCACAGAGTCCAATCGTGGGTCAGCACCTGCCTTTGGGGACCACACTGGAACAAATTTCCGTCATTCCGTTAGCAGATAATTTTCTCCAAAGTTATGTACAATGATTGTTTAGCTGACACCTTTTAAGTGACAAATTACCAGATAAACTACAATCACTGACCTATGTACACAGCAGAGCATCCAAACACACTCTGATCACCAATATACCTGAAACATGTGTCTTTGGACTGTGGGAGGAAACAGGACCTCCCAGAGGATCCCCATACTAACAGTGGAAGAACTTCACACAGGCTGAGTGGGATTCAAACCCACACTGAAGCCCCCCAGCCCAGGGACTGCTGTCACCTCCACTAGGAATAAAAGATAATGGGGTGGTGGTGAGCAGCATAAGCAGCACAATGAAATTCTGTGGAAGAATAAATACTTCACAAGCAATGAACAGATTTCTCACACCTGAAACAGAGTAAAAGCTCATCTTGTGCTCATGCTTGACCACAGTTTGCTGTGTGGGAAACGTTACCATTACGTTAATAGCAAACCCTAAAAAAAAACATGACATTTAAAACGCCAAATGATCAGAAAAGTTCTGTCCTCTTATCCACGCAACCTTTTTTTGCATTTCAAAGAACAATGCCGCTTCAATTAAACATATTATATTGTCAGCAATGTTACCAACACAGGGGTCCGACTACAAAGTTGTGGGAACACAAACTTTATTGTTGCGTGGCATGATTGACAGCACTAGTGACTTCCCAAGAGGCGGACAGGAATAGAGCCTGTATAGGGAAACCCGACTGGAGTTTGAGGCCAGCGCCTTAACTACTCGGCCATCGCAGCATAATAAAGCATCAATGACAGCAGCAACAAACCAGCAGCACGCCCGTCCATAGAACATACAGGCAAAAGTGCAAACATACAGTGCAAAGTCTTAAGCATGCAACTTGAATGTGTGTTGAGAAGTACAGGTAGATTCTTATCTGCCATCAGGGAGGTTTCTCATTGGTTCCAAATTCATTCTGCAGCCCGAGAATGACCTCAAACACCCAATCTTCAGCAAAAAGAAGGAATCCTGCAACAGATGGTATGGTCCCCACAGAGCCCTGATCTCAATATGATCAAGTCAGTCTGGGAGGACATGCAGAGACAGTCAAAGTCTGCAGAAGAACTGTGGCCAGTTCCTCAAAATGTTTGGAAGAACCTACCAACCTCTACCTTAAACTGTATGCAAGTTTGCATAAAAGAGAATTGATACTGTTTTAAAGGCTTGATTTGATTGAGATTTTTTTTGTCTACTGCACTTTTTACAAGGTTTATTGATTAATAAGTATTCATGGCATTGTTTCTGGAACCATCCTCGCTTTATAGCATTTTTCCCCACAGGTGCCTAAGACTTTTGCATAGTACTGTACATCCAACACAGCCTGAGGGTCATTGCCAGCTCGACACCTTCCACCTGACTTGGACTCATCAACCACGTACACACAGCAGAGGATGATGGGAGTCACAATCCCACCCGATGTTACAATATCATTCATTCCTTCATTCATTCATTCGCCCTAAAGGGAATCCGGGGTTTTTGGGCCCCAGCAGACATGTTATTTATTCAGTAATTCTGTATTTCACCACCAGTTATTATAACCAGCGCACTGCAGCCAATATATAGAAACATACATCTAACAGGCTGAGCAGAGTGTCTGTTTACACTGCAAGGAGCGAATAATGTTATAAACGCAATACGTCGGATAGGAGACTCCATGTTAATAATTTTGACCTCAGTGTACTATGGTATTTATGTTCGTGTGAAATGTGTCCGACCCCCGCCATGTCCACACTCACCGATACACAGCCGCGTCACTGCGCCGTACAGCTTCCCTTAACGGTAATAACCAAATACTGAGGCTAAAACAATAACAACAACACCAGAAGATAGGAACGCTGGGTTTAGTGTGACGGACCATCAGAAGCCGTCACCCCGCCCCCAGCTGGCAGCCTGGTGTTTTGCGACCGTCTTCCGAGCGCATTACGTCGTTACAATATTACCGCAAACTGAAAACGCCAGATTCTCGTTGTCATAACCTGTCGGTTTGCCTCAACGAAAGTCACGTGCCCTCCGTTTTCACGAATTATTCCTAACGTCGGAGAGCAGCAGACAGCGTATATGTTCGCGGCGCCACCCGTGCACGCGGAGGCTTTAAGTTCAAATCCCACCTCCTAGTGCTGGACTCGAAATCCAATCGGGTCCCACCTTTCACCGCAACGCGCTGAAATACTCCAGTAAAACCCCCCAGCTGTATAAATGGACAAATCCCTGCACGTGTCTCAATATAAGTCGCATAGGTAAAAGCGTCAACTAAACAATTAACGTTAGTTAAGAGTTGTTACTACTGAGGACAACTAGTAAAAGCAATATAGTTTCAGTGTAGTATAAGATCAGGAACTGATATGTCATAAATATAATTTACTTTCCCAGCTTCTATCCAGTATCTGTGTGCCTGTCTCTTTGTTTATGGGGTAGTCAGTTTGATATTAACAACCAAAGCAACCACAAACAAAAGAGGTTGTAGTTATAAAAAATGTGACCAAGAACAATCTGTCATGGCAGCTTAAGTCCACACACCCTGCCTGCTATGAAGAGACAGGGAAGCACCAAAATGTCACCTTGTGATTTGACTGATGTCACATTTTTTACACTAGTAACTGTTGCTGAAATTAAACGCTAATACTGGGGGACTAAGAACTGATGGAGTTAAACACAAAACGTTAGGAGGCCCACCCAGCATGAAGGAACACTGAGAGCACACATTGCCTTTGCTACATTACTCCTGCAAGGAGGGGCTCTTTAAAGAGAGAAAAGGGACTGATGTCCAATCAAAATTGTGTCTGGTCCCAAAAGGAGATGCTGAGTGATGTTATCTTCATAGCTTTTACGGACACTGTTCAATATTACTGAAGTTGTTGGGTTCCCTTCAAGATGATGGCACAGTATGATGTAGCAGCTACTTGGGCTCCAATAATGTTTGTTGTCCCTGTGTGCTTCAGAACCACCACCTTCAGCTCAGTCAGGCTCAATGACCTCAGGGTCACCCTGCAATGAACTGGTGTCCCATCCTGGGGTAGTTTTATAGCCTGGTACCCACTGATACCAGGAGAGGCTCTGGACCACCACCACTCTGCTCAGGATGAAGCGGATAAAGATAATGGATGGATGGATGGATGGATGGTTCAGGGTAAATAAATACTAGAGCAGCTGCATGTAGGGGAGCTTGAAGTATAAAATGTCCAGTCCTCACCTACAGCACTACTTGCTGGCCCAGTACTTTTGTCAAAGAAAGAAAGAAAACAAAATTGATGCTTTAATACAAGGAATATGAAATGAAAGGACTCATTCAATACTCGTGTAAATCAGGTAATAGTCAACTCAAATGTTCTTTCTAATATCGACCTGCAATGAACATTTATCCCAACTAGATGGTAGTAAAATTCCAATACAAATGAAACTAGAAACACAATATTATATATTTCATGTATATTTTAACAGAAATAAGTAATGCTTAACAAAGTTTATTGTGCTCAATCATTGCATCACTGTGTTTGTAGTCAGCATCTCTCCCAGTGTGTTTAAATTATTCCATCAAGAGAAAGAGCTTCCCCAGCCATCAAATCGGTTACCTTCCCTCAATTTTGCTACAGGGCTTTTCAGTTATTTTTGGTGTAGTGATATTACTGAGTACCAAGGGAGTCCTGTTGGTTTCTGTATCTGTGCAAGAATTACTGTATTTATGTCGAATGTGCGCCCAATTAATTAGGGCTCTTACGCAGTGAGCGATATTAGCCACTAGATGGCGCTATCCAGTCCTCAGGGTACACATGAAGAGAATAAGGTGTTGTTCCTCTGAAACTTTAAAACTAATTAAAGAAATGGACAAAAAAGGAAGCATGTGAAAGTGATTTTCCTTCAGTAGAACTGAATGTTTCCCAGGACCTTGTTATGACATATATGAAACTTAGGTGCAATGTGGTTTTATCATTTAAAGGTTGCTGCTCCATCCCCCATCCTTGAGTAATAATCCATCCATTATCCTTAACCGCTTGTTCTAGCCTTGAGCAAAACATTTATCCAGCTGTATTTAGACATGAGCAGCAGTGAAATAGCAAATGTATTATTAGTGTTATTGTTATTGTCCATCCATTCAGGTCCACTGGAACCACAGTATGAACATAGAAGGAGGGTACTGTGAAGTCCTGTGATGGGGATCTTAACTGTCCATTTGTCATTTAACAAGGAGCTCCATATATGTTGATTCAGTCTGTTTACTCTGTCATGGACATCGACTGAGCTTGCAGTGAAACCCTAATAATTTGTGGGCCAATTATGATGACAACATAACCTATGGCCATTGGCCAGTTTTGCCAGAATTGTGGGTGGTCTCAAAGCTGCAGGGCCTTCAGTGCAGCGGGGTTTGGCACAGTGGAGAGGACAGAGGCCGTGATGAATATTTGATCCACTCTTCTCCCTGCCCTCAACCTGACTGTTGTAATATTGATGGAGTCCAGGGCCCAGGGCGGTAACCCAGTCCATTAACATCGGATCCCACTCAACATCACCGCAGCCTTGTTCCCTGCCCTCCCCAGCCCACCTGCTCCATGCCTGCTTCCTGCTGGAGGTCAGGACAGAGTTTTATTACTGTACTTAACCTCCGTAATGAACCAAAGACCCCTTGAATGGGCTTTTATCAATAACTCTTATTTATGGCCCCAGCAGTACACAGTCAAAATATTACAATATAATTCAGTGTTACACAAGAGAGTAATGCGGTAGAGGAAAAAACACTGTGTAGGTTTCAGAACAGACCATATCATAAACTCCCTCACATTTGCTATATCATTTGCACTTTAGCTGCTCAATAAAACTGAACCTAAAGAAGCCTCTTTACATGTGCAGAATTAAACTAGAAGTAACAGAACTGGAATGTCACCGATTTAAGTGCAGATTCCTGTGCTGGTAGGATGAGTTGTTTTGCATTGGTTTCCTACAGTCATAATGTTTAAACTGCTGTTTATGCGGGGTACTTCCGGCTTATACGCTGCTGCGACAGCAGTCTGATGGTACCCAGTGGAATATTTTACGTACATACCTGGATTTCATGATAAAGTGAGTTCTTCAATCCTGAACCGAGAAAGAGTGAGATGGAGAATTCTCCATTTTTCCACAGATGATGAGAACAGCTCTCAAGTGTTAGTAAGGCAGATAGTGGTTAAAGGCCTAAAGTTATGAATGAAAAGCTTTTTGGTTGAAAACCCCACCAATATAATAAGCTTGCATCACTAAGGTGTTTGACCTCAAATAGCTGAGTAAAAATTCCAAGCTGTATGAACAGGTACAGTTTAAGCTCAGAGTCTTTCTTTGGATAAAAGTACTTGGTAAGCAATAGTATAATAAGAACCATTTCAGGGTTGTTCTTTTATGTATCCTGGGATCAGAGCAGAGACAGACTGAGGTGCAAAGCAGCCAGGACTTCCAGGGATTATGGAAAAGCTAGGTCATGTTCACGGCAGATCATGGCTCGCTTTTTGAGATGCAGCTAAATAATTCAATCGCCTTCACTCGAGAGGGTGTTCATATTGTGTTGTGTATTTGCCCAGGGAGTCTTCCATCAAGGCTGCCCCTGGGTTGGGTTCTACCAGTTGAAAACACAGATATTTAACTTGGGAACAAGTGAACACAGATGACAGGCATCCTCACAACCACCGTTTCAGCACCATTACACAAAACGATTTGCAGAAGTTATTACACGTTTGAGGAGAATCTGTGTGGGTTTAAATGCCGACATACAACGAAAAACTATGCAAATTAATCACTTTACTGAAGACTGGTGAGCGGAGAGGTGAATATTAAAAATGTTGTAAATGTGTGAAAGGATCTGACTGCCTCTGCAAGTTAAAAGCCCCCCCCCGCACCAAGCGCACACCAGTCTGAAGGGTTTATCTGGGCCTCCTCTGCAGGTTCAAATGTCTACTGACACCCAGGGCCCCTGTGAGAGCAAACAGAGCAAATGGACCACGCAGCTGGGCAAGAGGAGTACTGTGGGTCTATCTGTAGAGGGCTTTGTTATACTTGATAATGTGGGACTTGACATCCAGATATGTCAAGTACTGAACAAGAGAACATGTGACACAATCACTGTTGTCTTTATAATCAGAGCTACCTAGACAAAGGGGTCTCACCTCCAGAGAGCACCACCCCATCTTCAGGACTGTTGGTGTTGTGGGCCCAGTTTCTGGCTCGTGGAATTGGCTTTTCATATCAAATACTTTGAATTAATCATTTATCACTGATCGGTTAGATGTCATATCTGTAATACTAGAATGCTAGAAGGACATCCTATCGGGGGGGGGGGTTTGCAGAGTGGGTTGTGCTCCTGGGAAAAAGAAGTGTTGGCAGGATTACATGATGACCCCCACAGTAATACTTAAAAATGGAAAGACAACACGAAGCAACACAGAATTAGAAAGTACAAAGTAAAGAAATAAAAATCATCCAGATCTTTAGTCCTGAGGCATATAGTAAATGTAGATGTACAGCCAAACCTTGAAAATCAGTTTTTAGTTAACATTTTTGCTAAGATATAAAGAACATTCAATTCTGGCCATTTTTTAAAGGTGACCTTGAGTTAAACTGATGTTCACCTTGTTACTGGACCTCTGAGGACTGAGATAATGGCTTCAGCAGTGCATATTGCAGCACGGTCAGCTCTGGTATAAGTCAGTAGTTGTGTTACTACAAATACTATAAATAGTTGTGTTAATTTTGGTAATAAAAATAGTTTCACTGAGGAATAATGGGGTCGAGCAGTAATCATTGCCTAGTAAAAACTCATAGCATAGTTTCCATGTGGGTGACACTGGTTCACAGCACCTGGGCTCATCTGGAGTGGATTGAATCTGGCTCAGTCTATGTGGAGTTTGCATGTTCTCCCAGTGTTTTTAAGGATTTTTTCTCTGGTGCTCTGGTTTCCTTCCACAGCATAAAGAAATGCATCTCAGGTTAATTCATCACTAAATTATACACAATGTATGCTATGTATGACTGTGTATGTGTGTCTGTCCCATCTGGGTCAGTTTCACAGCCGGGTGCCCTATGATACTGGGATAGGCTCTGGACCACTAATACTCTGCTCAGGATTAGGTGGTTAATGATAATGGATGAATAGATAGATGGATGGATGGATAGCTTTAACATAACTTCTCACTTCTACATTGCCTGGCGGAATGAAATCCTGAAAGTTTTTTATGTGTGGGTTTATATGAGGCAAGATGTTGTGTTTTTATTTTTTATACACGTGTATGTACCTCTCTGTTACAATCCATGCACATCCCCACACATCACACAAATCCAGTTTTGTGATAACACAGAGTGGTGGTGACACAAATGAAGGCCCTTTAGAATGTCAGTTCACCCCCCTCAGTATGACAGTGTTCAACTTGCTTCTGAAAATCCCCCTGGGCAATGTGTTTGGCTCACCGGCCCTGAAAATTATCCACAAAAACCCCCGCCCATTTTCAGGTAGCTGCCTGAATATGACGTATGTAAGGACATGAGCTAGTACCCTTGAAAATTAGCATACAAAGCCCTGTGTTTAGGCAGCACAGTCATTTCCAGTTAAGTGGTGGAGGGAAAACACAGGACATAATCTCTTCTGTAAGGGAGGCAGGTCATCCAAAGCGCCAAGAGCATCTGAGCACACGGGACTCATAGTGATATGTCTTTGTTTGTGATCAAGTTGCACTTCCTGTTTGCTTCCTACCGCATCTTTGTGCTGAAGCCACCCCTCTACAGGCCACTACTCTCTGTAGGCCTGTAGAGTTTACAGTTACAGACAAAAGTCGTTCAATCTGTTTGAGTGCAACTTTGGAGGCTGTGTAATGTGTCCGAAGTTTAATTAGTACATTCTTTATCACGAAAACACAGCCTGTGTGGTCGATATGTATCCCGCTGAGGCTTTTACTGTGACTGGAATAAGAATAACTGAATCAGTGTGGAATGGTCACGGTGGAAAGTCTCCTGACTTGTCTACATTGCCCTTGTGTGTGCGGGCATCCATTACCACTATGAAAGTCAGGCCTTTTCTTGATGAAACCAAATCCGTTATCTGTGTGAAACCTACCCTCTTCTGTCTGTTAAACACAACCAATTCCATCTATATAATGCAAACCCTCTTCTGTAAGACACAACCCCCTCCTTGTATGAAATGCTTCCACTTGTGCACCTTATATGTTTTTACCTGTACCATAAACCTAAAGCAGACCTGGCTGACTGCAGGGGAAAGGATGAGCTGCAGGGGGCAGTTTCGAACTGATTTTGAATCTTCAAGATGTCAGCTGAGACTCCATTCCAGAAAGTAAGGCTAGCTGTGTGAAGACATTAACTTAAGATGTGAACTTAGGAGCAAAGTATCACCTCCTTTCTCCTAGTCCTGTTTACTGTCCTCCTCACTTCAACAGCTCTTCAGCATTTGGTCCTCAGCAGGAGTGTCTCTGCCTGCAAACAGAATTAAAAATTCCCCCAGTCTTACATACAACACAGTTTTCTGGTCCTGCTTTGTCTGTGTCCTATTTGCTTTGAATCCATATTAAAAAGCACAGAAATCTGTATGTTTTCTGTTTCTTTTAAATAATGAGACACCCGAAAAAGATGATATTCTCAGAGCAGTACATTTCTGAGCATTATGTACCCTAATCCTGGCCCATAATGGACGTTGTCTGCCAAGCAGTTGATGCGATGCTTGTTTCAATGGCTGTTTTGCATGCGAGTCCCGTGCGTTCATCTGTGCTCCCTTATGGACATGTGTGATATGTGGCTTTTGAGAGTCTCAGCAGCTGTCTCATTCTCTCTTTGCTGTCAGAATGAAAACCTCAAGTCCTTAGTTGAGCAGGATTTGCCAAAATCCAACTGCTAAAGCTAGCAATCATTCTCTCAGCTAGTGCTGTCAGTCATTCACAAAACAAGGGGGTGATGAGACCAAGAGGAAGAGTGTGACAGTGGGGGCCTTGATGTCTTAATATGATACGAGAACGATCTCATCTCTGTGCATCAGTATGCTGGTCCTTGAATGGCAACACATGCAGCCCCAGTTCCCAAACGATCCTTGCCACCTATTCAAAAGTCCTATCTTGTCTTTCTTGCTGTTTGTGAAGTGTGGCATGATTTAGCCAATCTTGCTGGGAAGATTTCTACGCAAGGGGTGCCACTACAGTTAGTACTCAGATATTATAAGTGCATCATTCTTCAAGACCTGTGTTTAGGTAGAACTCAGCAACCCAGATCTGAACAGCTTCCTACAGTAATTCACTCAGCAATGTGCCTGGTGTCTCCTTGGAGATGAACTAGTTATCAGCAGACCAGGGCTGAGACATTAGAAATAATCATACACATAACTTTTGGAGCAGAACTAACTGGCCTTTGATTATTAATTAACATTGAGCTTTGGCTTCCAGCAATGGGGCTGATGTGCTGATGAAGTTTCTCTGAAATGTCAGCATCTTACTGACAAGGACCACTTTCCATCACATACTAAGAAATGGAGTGTGATCTAAGCAAGCCCTTCCCAAATTTTTGGTCAAACTCAGATGCAGTGACAATATTGCCTTCTGTTGTCAGAACATCTTATAAAAACAAGGCATTATATTTCCATTCAGTTAACAAGTAAATCCCATTTCAGTAGTAGTTATTCTACCCTGTAAAGCTGTCCTCAGTGTTCACTTGTGAGGTAAAAATGACTATTGTCTGGCACTAATGTTAGGGTTACTGAAGGAAAACCCTCCAGAACCATAACTCCAGTCAGTGATGTTCATGGACAAGAAAGGCTAATATGAAGGCTCCACTGTAAAAGTGTTCCTCTGGGAAGGTCCCATGGGCTTGTCTGCAACCAGCTTCCGTAGATGGGATTACTGGACATCGCTGTCATACTAGAGCACCCTGCCCTGCAGCGCTGCCTTGGGGGCTGGTGGCCTGCTCTGCATTAGTAATTGCTGACATTCACAGCCATCCTGCCCATCATGCTCCCTCTTCGGCTCGTAGGGGCACGGCTGACATGGACAGGATCATAAATAGGGTGGCAAATAAAACATGAGAAACATGCATTCAAAAATATTAATACACACACTCAGGATGTGATTTATTATCATAATTAAATTAATTAATGTAAAATTTTAATTACGTTAATCATCACGATTGTCATTTTATTCCACGATTTTATTACGATATACTTCACTAGTGATATCATTTAAATCAGAAAAATTCTAATTCATTTTCTGATTGTTTACCTGCTAGTTTAGTGTAATGCATTTTTAATAAACTAATGACACTATCCAAGCATGTAAATTAAATTCTTTCAATAAATAGGGCTGCAAAAAGTGAAAGACAGTTAAAATATACTGTAAACAGGCTTTTTTTTCCTTTTAGATGAGAATCTTTGTAAATCACAGTAAACAAATACTATGTCCTTTTAGTCTATAGAGTGGCCTGAAACTCTCAGACACACTTTGAGACATAAATAATAGTCTCTCTTCACCTTCAGCCCCCTCAAAAATCCAAACCAAAAAATATCTCGAAGGCTTTGAATAATCATATCTGCTTGAAGGAAAATTGCTAAATGTTTATATATTCAGTGACTCTTTAATAGCAAACTCCTCTCTGATGGACCACCCTCTGGGGTCGATCTCTGCGAGCTTGTTTGCTAAATCTTACTGAATATCACATAAGAAACAAAACAAAATGGGAGACATTTAAAAGAGGGGAAAGGAGTGAAAAATGAAGATATCAGTCACCGCATAAGAAAGCAGCTAGTGGGAGAGGAAGGCCCCAGTTGGCTTTCTGATAGGAGAAGTCACATGAAGATGGTGGCAAAACGGGGGACAAGAAGGAATGCAGAACAAGGTGAGGGGTGTGAGGTGGGTGCTTTTTGGTGGGGGGCGCTGAGCTAATCCAAGGCATTTTGTGAAGGGATCAGATTGCAAGGCAAGAGTGTCTCCCACAGTGCACACAATGGGGGAGCCCTGTTATATTCAGAAATATCTTTTTCTTATCCCAGCTGTACCCCTCCCCGTCTCTCCCTACCTCAGTACGATGGGAGTCGAGGCACAGTAACCAAGTGCTCGGGGAGGATGGAGTGACAGACAGTTTGTGGGAGTGTTTATATGTCAGCATGCCAGGGGGTGCCACATTTTTTCCTGCTCCACATGCCAACTCCACCGTTGATGGCTCATCCGCCTGCTACAGATTACCACACTGGAGCAGCCATCTATTATCATCCTTCTAATGGGCTTAATACAATTTCTCTTCAGGCTTATAGGGAGGAGATTAGTGAGGGTTTGTGCCATGTAACATGAAGGAAGACAGCACTACTTTGGTCTGGACTGTACTTTACCAAACCTTGCAGCTTCACCAGAGACTTGCATTTGGTTTTTCACCTGGGTGTAAAAACACTTATGTGGTCCGGACTCAAAAGAATAATGCGATAATTTAAAATTTTGCAAACTTTTTTTCTTAATAAGTGTGACAAAAGCAAGAAATGTGTGTGTGTGTGTGTGTGTGTGTGAGACAGAATCTGTAAAAGCTTACAGCAAATCTCTGTCTCTTGTGTACATCAGCATCAACTTGACTTTTGCTGAAACAGACAGTATAAGACAACAGAGAGTTCAATTCAGATAGAAAAACCCATGACCTTTAACTATTGTTGCTACGCGCTTCTACTGGTTAGTTACAGCATTACCGCACTATTATTGCGGTTCTATTGAATAATCACAGATCAAGGCTTGAATACTTAACATCTGTGATGAATGCATTTTACATGAATGCAGCTCTTCTCGATTTAGTTTATGTGTATGCTGTGTTTCAAGTTCTAAAGGAAAGTAATTATATAAATAAGCTTATGTTACCGTATCAAAGTGTTCTATTTTCATAAAACAAAAAATAGTGCAAGAAAAAAACAAACTTGAACTCTGTTCCCAGCATCTCACGACCTCTCACAAGTTTAAACCAGAAAATTAAAAAGATAAACACCTTTGAAAAATCATAATTGGCCTGAAGGAAAATAATGAAATCTAATATTTATCCCCTCAGTGGCAGATTCTTCAACTGTAAACCGCATTCTTGGGGAACCTTCACCATGGCTGTTAAAATGAAACTTCTATAGAGCAGTAGGTGATGAAGCAGGTAGAGCTGCTGTTGTACCTTTAATCAAAGTACTTTACCCTCAGTTGATAGAGTAAAAATGGCTGAGCTACACAGATGGGTTGATCGTTGCAAGTTGCCTTGGAGAAAGCAGTAGTTATGTAAATAAATACAAGACAAAACATATATTTTATGGAGTTTTGACTTATGTGATGCTGATCTTGAGAACTGTCACAAGCAAACACAGTGAAAGCCAGTAGAAATGTGAACAAGGCAGCAGAGGAGGGTAAAAATACTATGATAACTACAAATGTGTCTAAATCAGAGACTGTGAGAGAGACAGACTGTGAGAGGGGTTAAATGAGATGGAGCAAAGGAGAGCAAAGCAAATGGGAGGAGAGAGACAGGGTAAAAGGGAGGGGTAGGAGGTATTTCCCTAAGGAAAGATGTGTCTGTGTTCACTGGCTTGCACTTACTCACTCGCTCACTTAGCCAGCTCAGAAGAGCAGCTCAGAACAGCCTTCTTTCCCTTTTGCTCCCTCTCTCAGCAAGTTCAGCAAGCGACCCATGGTGCCTCCCTCCTCCCATCCTCTACAGAGGCATCAGTTGGACACCCTGTTGTGGCAGGCAGGACAAGGAGCACATTAGGACGAAGGAATGGCAGATTGACTCCCAAAAAGTGTTCAGCAGAAAGAGGGACACTATCTGGAGAACTGACGAGAGCTTAGTGGCACCTGGTGGACTTGGATGACTCTGGGGACTGACTAGTTCACAGAAGTGGAGAAGATCATCACCACAAGGACACAGGTAAACCTTTTCTCCTTTTTAGAGGATCCTCTGGGGTGGAACCGCAGCCTTCAGTTACCATGGCCCAACGTGGAGGTCAGAAATCCATCCAACATGCATCCAGTGCCCTGAGCCCGCTGGTCATAACTGCCTCAGGACGCTGTTGTTCTCCAAGAGGACATGCATGGTTGCTGGCTACACAGCCTGGTTTTGAGATCCTGAATTTTGCACTCTTGTGTGAACGCTGGCCAGGAGCATGATTTTAAAACAAAAGTCAGCCAGCATCAAGAGTGGATAGAATCTGGGTGAATGGTTTTTGAGATGAGGCAAACTTGTAACATCACGGAGGGCATGTGCACCCAGATAAGTGGTGATGTAAAAAAAAAATACTGTCGCTTGGTGCACAGGCTGCTGTAACTCTGCCTGCTCGCCTGGTATTGTTTAGTGACAGCAGAGGCTCAACTGCAAAAGAGCAGCACAGCTCCAAAGTGCTCCGGCTCATTCTGACTCAGGACTTCCAAGGAGGTCCATGTTCTGCAGAAGACTAAGTTCTGCAGGTTGAAATATGAACTGCCTCATTAAGCTGTCGCTTACAGGCCTGTTGTAAGTACACACTGAGGCTGTGGAAGAAATGCACAGTCCTGGAATGACTGAATGTGGTGAGAACATTAACTTTGGCTTCGTGTGGACCTTGAGGCAATGTGCAGCTGGACTCCAGCAATGAAAAGCCCTTTTCATAGAAGGAGGAGACTGACAGGACCAAACCGGCTTTGCTTCTATTCACTATCTCTCTTACAGCTCATTCATCAGATAATTTATTCTATTACCTGATGCTATTTTCAGAGCAATTTACAATTATTTACCATTTATACAGGTGGATAATTTTTGTAGTGCAATTCAGAGTAGTTGCCTTATACACAGGTATGACAGCAGAACATGTTTTTTACTCGTGACCCCTGAACGGAAAGACAGCAGCTATTGACACTTTTCTATTTGCTACCCCTGCATTGCTATTATTGCTATTATTATTATTATTATTATTATTATAATAAACTGCCATGATAAAAAGAACAAAATCATTACTGTAGTTTTAGTTTTTTGTTTTTTTTGTTATGGCATTTTGGTATCTTTTTTCTTATCCCACTGGGAAAGGTTAAAGTAGACTAAACAAAGATTATCACTGGGTCCACCTTCCTTTATGTTTTTATTAATGTTTTTTCCTACCTGTGAAACAAAAAACCAAGGTTGCCATGTCAGTTGCCACAAAGGAAAATGAATAATAAGCACACGGCCACCATGACTGTGGACTTTGGCGCATTTGGAGAGGAAAGTCGGAGATACAGGCAAAAGACAGAAAGAATTAGAATGTCTATTTCTGTTTTGTGCCACTTCCCCAGATAAAGGAGGATTTCAGGCAGTCACCACATTGGAGGGCTGACCTGGATGCTGAAACACTGAGGTTGTTTTTTAGAAGGCAATATACATCTCAGGATGAACTGTGCCTGTGGTCTCAGTGAGGTAGAGACGAGCTGTTTGATCTCAGTAGGTTCAAACCACCATGGCTCTGGTTGTATCCGCAGAAATTTAACTTGAGATGTACAAGCAAACTCGAGTTGTGAGTTTCTCCATACTGATGAGGTTAACTTCAATCATAACAAGGCTTACACACAATTTGTAGACATCCTACAGGGGTAAAAATCTTTGCATTAAAAATGAGGAGGGTTTGTTGCCTTGGAGAACTGCCCCTGGCAATGGTCAAGATGGAACTACGTTTCCCAAGCATCGAAGAGACACGGTTTGGAGGGGAGGTGTGGTCAGCCTCAGTCTCACCCCTTAACAGGATGCATTACGTAGCATTAAGGGGAAGATTTCTGAATAATGCATATGCTTATGAGTAAAGTAGTGTCTTCTTTTTAAAGATGTGGGATGTGCTGAAATGGTTTATTAACAAATGGAGAAAGACAAGACCACAACTGGGCTTGAATGACAAACTGTGATTCTGTGATGAAACCTAAAACCAAAGTGGTTTGACAGTTCCTTATGAATGCAATAATTTGCTTTGGACATAACAAATGAATACTGCTATTATTTAATTTGTTATAAATTACTTATTTGATGAAAGTAATATTTAATATACTACATTATACTTATATTTAAATATTAAACTAATATTAAATAATATACTAATATGATACTATTATTATATACGTTTCATATTTCATACTATAATTAGAAAATTAGTGAATATCTTGGCTATTTTTTAAAATGTGCAGGCACTGTAAAAATGGAATTGCTAAATAGAATTGCTACCTTTATTGATGCAGAGATCAAAATGTCAGAATGCAGGTTGACATTTTGCACTGAACTTATTTGCAAAAACACACAAATGCTGAAGTACTAAATTTTAGAATGAACTTTTGAATCAATTCTGCTTCATGTGCAACTAAGCAAGCAACTGCCTAAATGCTGACCGGTTATTATTCTTGTATGCAGGACTGTTTAGGAGCCAGACAGTCGTCTGATTTCCTTAAGCCTTTAATACAGGCACTTTAAGAGCTGATACTTTGAACATGATCTTTAAAACTTGTTTTGATATTAAGGTATAACATGACTTGTTCTCACTGACCCTTCCTTCAGATGAAGAGATTAGCTGAGTTTGCTTCTTAAGTGGCAGATTGTTACAGGAGCCATCTTGCTTCAGGGCAACAAGAGCAAAAGTTTTCTGGTTTGGGGTGAACAAGCTTCTGGAGGTCTGTGTTGCACGATCAAATGTGTGGTTGGAGTGGTTGGAAGGAAGCTTTAGAAAGTCCACTTCTATTGGTGTCACACTAATGTCACACCGTCAGACAAACTATTGACCATCCTTTTCTTCTCTGTAAGTCTCTGCGGGTGAAACAGGGATCGTCTAAAGGCTCTAAGGCTTTTCGATCTGTCCATCAACTCCAGCTTTGCTTCTGCAAGGCGACCCTCAGCAGGACACACTGCAGCTGGATTCAACCTGTGGAGACCCACTGACATGCATTAGGAACCCATTTGTCAGCTTCACTCTGACCTTCTGCTGATTTTTACACACAATGAGGATTGAGTAAAAGGCACTTACTGTTGGAGTCACTATGTACATGATAACAACCTATTGTGGCACAACCTCACTTCTCCATTAAGTGTATTAATATGGAATTCCATCTGGTCACCCTATTGTAATCCTCCCCTTATTATCCGATAGAGGTGCGTCAGGTGACCACATCCAAATCAAACAGGTTAATCTCCTCAGGAACTTTATCTTCTTAAAAGAGAGTTTGACGCATGCAATGACATGACTGCAACCCTTTGAATAGCAATTTGAAGGAGCAAGGGCAAAATGATATGAAATATATTTGCAATTTTAAGGTCACGAGCACATGGAATGAGAAGGTACTGGGGATAAGAGTCCCACAGTAACAGTAGGGACAGTGGGTGGGAATGTGGACGCAGTTCTTCTGGTGTGTGATGGCGAGGTCACTGGAGGATGGAGGTTCCAGTGTGCTGCTATCTGCCTTCTGGCCACTTGCATCATCAGAGCCTTTGGATCATCACTGCCATGTGTCTTCAGATGGGTAGCAGGCTGCGTTGTGATTTCAGCTCCTGTCTTGCACTCTAAAGACCCGGGTTTGATTCCCACCTCCTGCTGTAGCACCCTTGAAAAACATCCCTGCTCTGAACTGATAAACTAAAAGCGTGATTTGGGTAAATCATAGTAAGCAGGAGGGCACAGGGCAGATGCACCATATGTCCTCCTCACATCCATTGGAGGCTCCTGAAAATTTAAAGCGAAAAAAACACAAAGTGGTGTTGGAACGTGAAGAACGCTGTTTGTTGTTCAAACCAAACAACCATCACCTGTGCCAAGTCTGCGCCTGAGTGCAAGGACTACATTGTGTAAGTGCACTGGAGAGTTATTGACAGCAGCCCCAGCAGCCAGCAGACATCAGCACAGACAGGGCTGCATTGTAACATCAGTCGTCATCTCGGAAATGCTGCTCCACCCCACTGTGTCACTTTGGAACTGCCAGCCTGTCACTCAGTGGACGGCCACATTAAGAGCAGGAGCTCCAACTTCCACACCCTTGTCTGAAGGCCCAGCAGAGAGTATTGGGTACCTCACTTCTAAATGTGCAGGATGTCCCATCTCCCTCTGAGGTGAGCGTGAGGTGACATGCACATACACCCACGTCCCAGCCAGACTCATACAGCCACATATTTATATGCACCTAGGATATGCTGCTTAAATTAAAATTAGCGTTGTATTCTATGTAGGAATTACAATACATCTGCAATACATTTTCATTTTTTAATTTAGCAGATACTTTTCTCCAGAGTGACATAAAACTCAAAGTAAATAAAAAATACATTTCATAACAGGTAAAAGAAATACAAAGTTGATCACGAGTAAGATGATGTGATGTAAGTTTATGGACCTGTTAGGAGGACAGGAGAGATGTGGACCCAAAACGTGTTTGGACACCATTCTTGAAAGCTGAAAGGGATTCAGCAGTTCTGATGGAGAGAGAGCATTTCTATTTAAGACCAAACACATCCACTCAGTTGCACATTTAAAATTGTTTCTACTTATCTGCAACTCGTCCTCTGTTTTCATCGTTACGCTATAATTGCCAGTCTGTTGCTTACCTCTGCTAGATGTGGGTGTGCATGACCATAATGTCATGATAAATGTGGGCCCATGTGGACTGCAAGTGCTCAGTTCCTCTCTTCACCTTTCCAGTTCTCTCTAGTGCAAAGGCTCCAGCTGTTGTTTTTCTAATTCAAGGTTGCCATAGCGAAACAGAGGGTTCCCACCTCAGCTGGCAATCTAACAAGCTCTGCTTCTCCCCAAACCGCAGCAGCTCTCTCCCGTGTCTCCCTACCTCTAGTAATAGCCCATCCTTGTTTTCATCAGTAACAGCCACCTGCTAAATCCCCAAACAATGACAGCTCAAAAACTCTTTGCATGTGGTACAGCAGCAGGTTACCAGAGCTCAGTTGCAGCTACAGCTTATGAATGGAAAACTTGCGGTGATATTGACGTGGTTAGACTGATCTGCAGCACTTTCATCTGGCTTTGCTCCCGCTGCCTGGGTAGTGGACTGGTACCCATATAACCACTGGTCGCCAGTGCTCATCCCTCCCTGATAGTAGTGTTGACTTTTTTTTTGCTTTCCCTGGTGCTCTGTCACACAGAAAATGACACCCTGAAGCTTTGAGCCTGTAGCCGAAGTTCACAATTAACATGCAGAACCGTCCACAAATGCCCTGAGGTTCATCTGCAAAAAAATGAAGGGTTTGCTTATTTACATTTCAGAAATGTTCAGTAAAATAACACTGATGTGTAATGGCAGTGCTGGAGTATGGCTGTCTGTGTGTTTAATGAATAGGATACCAGTAGTTTTTGGAGATGAACCCATGTGATACGTAGTAGAGGACGTATCATCAGTGCTCACCGGGACAGCTATTCTGAGCGTGACTTTCTACAGCGCAGATAGGATATGGAGGCCTACGACACCAGTAACTAAAGGTGATGTCAAGAATTTCAGCCAGAGTGCTCAGCGCTGCAGGCCAGTACGAGGACAGCCTTACTCCTTCCTGCTGGCCCGGGCACAGAGGTCCAAAGGAGGACCATACCTGCAGTGTAAATGGATAGAGGGTGGCGAAGATGCCTGTAGGGTTGATATCGATGGAGGAAGGGGTGGACTGCTGGTGCAGCCAATGACAGGGTCACTTACAGCAAACCCCTTTATTCAGAATCCCTGATTCCATCAACGTGTGCAGCACGCAGCAGTCTAGGCAATTCGGAGAGCTTGAAACATTTGACCCAGATCTTGGAGCCAAAGCCTCCTCACCGGTGATGGAGATGGAAGAAGACATCAGCAGGAGGAGGGTAGAATTTAGCAGTGAGTCTAATTTGAAGCACAGCTGGATGTCCATCCACAGAAGCTGGGAATATTTATTGAAGGTCACTGTCTGTGCTGAGAAGAGAGGCTTCTTTCAGAGCATGAAAAAAGTACCTTATCTCCCAAGGTATTCAGACAACAGGCATCCTTTTTAGCCTTGGTTTTTTAAAAACATAAATCAAATCTGAACCCATAATCCTTGCACATTAAAGTTTTCTGTGTGAGGTCATTTGCTGGAGTAGTTCATATGTTAAATAACCTGCACAGCTCCTGTGAAGTATCATACTTCTGTTCCAATCTTTGGATTCTTTGAGAAAACTTTATGTTCTGTTCTATTATTTGAAAATTTAACCCCTTTGTTTACTTTTCCTAGCTATGTCTGTACTCTTGCTGAATGCTTTTTTGTCACCGCTTAACAATTTCACTTTTCCCTTCAGCTCTTTCTGTAATTTTCTCACACGCAACCGTGTGTGGCACATGTGGTCTGACCAGCACACCTGAAAGAAGTTTACGTTCATACACGTGCATCACTAAGGACCTGGAGATGTTGCATGGTCTCCTGCCTTCCTGGAAAACGTTCCCTCGTTCATGTATCACTGTCCTCTTTCAGGTCTAGGATCATGTAATCGAGATCTTACTTAATGGAATTTGTTATCATTCATGTGTTTGCTTTGGGTTTAACACCTTACAACTCATCTTACTGTATGTTATTGGCCTTATTTTCCAGTTCTGATTCTAAACAGTCAAACCTGTCACACACATTTTAACAATAAATCCATGATACCTTTAAGTACGGTGACTTACAATGACATATCTTTACACTCTGCTACTTAAAAATATGTATTCATTTATACAGCTGGATAATATTCTCCTGAATTAATTCATTATAGCTTGCAGGTGAAAAGACTCAACCCCAGGTCTTCTGGTTTGCAAGACTACGGCTCTAACTGCTGCACATCCCTCTATGGTTACACACTGGCCTATTGGGTTCAGCTGTGAAATTTGAATAAATGATGTCATATAAACATGTACTTAAGAGGGCCAACATATTTAACACCTGTAGTATTTTGTCTCCCAGTCTTCCCAGCACTTAATAACTGTGTGAAGTGTACAGGTTAATCGACTTCTGTACGGGCTCCTGCTGGAGGATGAGCAGGTGTGTGAGGTGGCTCATTAATGATACTGGAAGTGAAGTGCAGTGGGGACCCCAGGCCCTGAGGGAGACCAACACATAACGTCTGCCTCGTTCACATCATTCTCGTTAAATTAGTGCAAATGATGAAGATACATTCATCTCTGTTTTGCAAACAGCCTTTCCTACCTCTACCATTCAGAGAGACCAGAGCAAATGTCACACGTCTCTGAGCTGTCAACCAACTCATATCTCAGCTAAGATACTCCAAGGGTCACTCAAAGCTCTGTAGTAAATTAGATGCACGGTGTGTCTAGCAGCAGATAGTGATCCTTGGTCAAATCTAATGTACTGTACTAACTGAATTACAGATGCAGCTAAATTCGGAAATGAAAACACACTTAATAGTTGCTATTAAAGGTACAATGGTATCGTAATGATGGTGACGATGATGATGGTGGTGGTGGTAATGTATTATGCAGCTCCTCATACAGACTGAGCAAACAGAGAAGGGACCCAGGGGTGCTGAAGAGATACAGCATTTCCCAATGGGCCAATTACCCTGTGCCAACAGGAAAACTGCACCGGTACCAGTTCTCTTCAGGATGGGCTAATTAATAACCCAGCCGCATCACGACAGCGGCGGAACAATAACAGGCAAACTAAAAATAAGACGGATTTCTCACAAATCCTGGAAGACAGCATGAGGGCTTGGTAATACAGATTCCCTCAGACCTATAGGAAACTTGTTCTAAAGAACTGGGGACAGCAGGCATTTAGCAGGCGCTGCTTCCTAGGGGCAGTGACGCATTGCTCCCGTTTTTGACTGCCGATGACATCATTAGGAGCCTCCCAAGATCTGACTGTCCTCTCCCATGACATGGACTTTGGCACGAAGGGACTGATTAAACAGAACCCCACAGAGAACAGCAACCATTTCAGGAAAGAAATGCTGCAGAGACTTAGGACATCGGTGAAAAACCTGCGCAATTCTTGTTTTAGGTTGAAGCAGAATACTTGTATACAGTAAAGAAGATGACTGATTAATAAGTCAATTTGTTTATTTTAAATTACAAGAATCTCTTGACTGCTTATTATTCCTCCTTGAGCCGTGTTGAGGTGACAGAAGTCAAAGTTGTGCCTTAATCTACTCATACTGTATGTTGGGGACCGGGAAGTGAAATGGTTTAATGGAGCTAGTCAAGGAAGAAGTGAGGTGTAGACCTGGAACTTCAGCTGCAAAAGATCAAAATTCTGTTGTAGGCTTTCTGACTGTCCTACTACACATATGAAACACACCATCCTACAAGAAACTAGAGTTTTTTTTTTTGCAATAGTTGCACATTAAATACGTCCTCTGTGATGTCTGGTGGATTTTAGTAAATCAGTAAGAAAATGGTAACTTAGTCACTTTAAAATTTAACTTTTAATTTTACATAAAAATAAGAACTGCACATAAGCAAATGGAAAAAAATCCTAAAATATTCCTTGTGGGGCAGTTATCATACACCTCAGCCCACCCCACTGCTCTCCTGGAGTATCTGGCACATATACAACAATCGTATTTATTAGACTGACAGAGAACAGGAGGTGTCACTCCATGAAGCTCAGATCAGTGCTGTTTTGGTTCCTGCTGAAAGTTCCTGTTTTGTGTTTCATTTAGGAGACTCAGTGTAAGCAATATATGTGGATGAGCTACACAGAAGCTTCAAGGGGCTTCAAGTTGTACAGAGGCAAATATTATGGAAAGGTTGCCTAATTTCAGTCTGTTTTAATAAAACAGTACTATGAGCATAGGCTCTGAAGGAAATGCTCCAAAAATGGCATTGGTTGTAAAAATGCGCCTTTTTCATGTTGTAGTGTTAACCAGGTAATCGCTGTGTAGAAAATACTTTTCTAATCCCTTCACATTTGACTTTTTTATATGTATTAAAAATGTGTAATTTGCTGGAAACTGCTCCGTGTCTACCAATGTGACAGTCTGGGCAACAGTCAGCTGAGCAGATATGTGCGTGTTTCTGTGTGCCCCCCCCCTGCAGGTGCTCTCCAGCTCACCGAGTAGTTGAGCCGATGAGCTTGGACTAAGAATTGCGCTGGCTGTCCTGTTCTGTGCCCACCATGGTGTGGACACTCCTCCTGGCTCTCCTGCTGCTCTTCCTCCTGCAGGCCCAGCTGTGCATGTGTCTCCGGGGCCTTCGTGTTGTAGCCATACCCCTACCGGCCAATGCTACACAGCGCCTGCCTGGTGCCATCATTATTGGCGTACGCAAAGGCGGCACGCGAGCCCTCCTTGAAATGCTGAACTTGCACCCCGATGTGGAAGTGGCCAAAGCCGAGGTGCACTTCTTCAACCGGGATGAGAACTACCGCCACGGCCTGTCCTGGTACCGTTCCCAGATGCCTGTCTCTCTGCCTGGTCAGCTGACCATGGAGAAGACCCCAGGCTATTTTGCATCCCCACAGGCACCAGGACGAGTGCGAGACATGGACCCCTCCATCCGGCTCCTGCTGATCGTGCGGGACCCAGCAGAGAGGCTGGTGTCTGACTACACACAGGTGCTGTATAACCGGCGGCAGCGTAACAAGCCATACCCACCCTTAGAGGAACTGCTGCTGAACCACGGCCGGATTGACACCAGCTACAAGGCTCTGCAGCGCAGCCTCTACCATCTACACCTGGGGCACTGGTTGGCCCACTTCCCACAAGCCCAGATCCATGTGGTGGATGGTGATGCACTCATCCAAGACCCTTTCCCCGAGCTACTCCGGGTAGAGCGCTTCCTGGGACTGCCCCCACGCATCAGCAGCTCCAACTTCTACTTCAACTCCACCAAAGGCTTTTACTGCCTGCTTTCTGGTGGCCGAGATAAGTGCCTGGATGAGTCCAAGGGTCGGCCTCACGCTCCAATCAGGCGCTCAGCACTGCGGACACTCTGTCGCTTTCTGGCGGAGCCCAACCGCATTTTCTTCAGTATGGTAGGCCGGTCCTTTGCCTGGTGCTGACACCCCACCAAACACTCAGCTGCATTTGCTGATGGCTCTCTGGTCAGGGACAAAGAAAATGGACTGTTTCTGAGTCACCAGTGAACTCCCACACAGCCTCCTACATTTGGAAAATCTCTTTCACAGAGCAAAGTGTGCAACACTATTTGGAACCCAATGGGAATGTTTATCTACGAATGTTAAAATTAACTTCTGGAAGGATTGGACACATCAGGTTAACAGCCCCTGGCAGGGCTGCCACGGCCCCCTGTGGTGCTACAGACACTGTGCTCTGAACCGCATGCTAAAGTCAATGAAATAGGTGTTTGGGATGGAAGGTAACACCTGGCAAATTTCACCTGTTCTGAAATCTGTGTTTGTTGCACTTAATATCAAGGACAATTTGTGTAGTAGTTTAGGTCCTGGTCACGTAGTGATAGTTTCTATTGAATTTTGTGCCGCCATCTCTCATGGAAGGTTATTCATATGTAACTGGAATTGAGGTGTACATATAAACTTCACTTAGGAAATATGAGTTTCAAAAAATCTGTTTACTTGAAATCAGTAAAGAAAAAAAGGCTTTAAAAAAATCATACTTTAAAGACCATGGCTTCTCTGTGTTGGTGCAAGAATGGGTCTAGTTCACTCCTGGTTCAGACTCAGAAATAAGTATCTGCTGTGGTTTAAAACTTTTTGTTGACAGCAGATCCCAAGCTACAATTCATGTGGTAAAGGCAAATTCTCCATTGTTGAACACTGCTTGTCTGATTTTACTAGTCTGTTTAATATGGTTTCATTTTTTGAAATGAAAATAAAACATTTGTCTTAAATTAGATATGCTTCACTAAATACTGAAATGGAGGTTTCCATTGGAAAAATTTAATTTTAGCCAACTGAATTTTGCAACCTTTTAGTTTCACAGTTAATTTAGTCTGATGAGATATTTTAATGGTGGCTGTTTATAGAAGGGTCCTTCATAACAGCATAATTATCCTGTACACCTCAGCTTGACTACAAAGACTGACATGGCCACAAAATGGAGATCCTGCCTCTAGCAGCACAAAATATGACTGGATCCCCTCTAATACTCTAGGGGAGCTCCTGCTGCATTACACTTAAACACATTTGACATCTTGACCAAACAATTCCTGTGAAACAGAAGTTGGGGGGGGGGGGGGTAGAAGAAGTTCAACTCATTTTGAGGGGAGATGCAGGAATGTGATGGTTTGGCCATAATATCTAAGCCCATGTCAAACCTCCCCCAATCAGAATTTCATGCCACAGAACAAGGAACTCACCTCAAAGCATCTTAAAACTACTTCCATGGTTCCTGGTAGGAATAATTACCATTAGAGACAAAAAGCAGTTATGAAGATGATTACATTGACATGACAAAAGACAGGAAAATGTCTCAGCTACAGCAGTGGGGGGGGCACCAGATGGTAAAATATTATACTGACTGGCTTTAATAATTTCTGATAATCACATGTTCACAAAGGTCATTGCAATTCTATCATTACCAACCTCTCCCCTGGCTTAGTGGCACANCGCATCTTAAAACTACTTCCATGGTTCCTGGTAGGAATAATTACCATTAGAGACAAAAAGCAGTTATCAAGATGATTACATTGACATGACAAAAGACAGGAAAATGTCTCAGCTACAGCAGTGGGGGGGGCACCAGATGGTCAAATATTATACTGACTGGCTTTAATAATTATTTCTGATAATCACATGTTCACAAAGGTCATTGCAATTCTATCATTACCAACCTCTCCCCTGGCTTAGTGGCACAGGGGAAGAACAACCACAGACCTCTATCACTGTCTACATCACTGAAAGAATGGGTAGTCTCCTGCCTGGAAGAGGTCTTCAGGGACCACCAGGGGGTCTCTGAGCAAAAACAAAAAAGTCTCAGGGAGGCCTTCGTGAGCCTAGATTCTTGGTAGGCTGCATCCTGCCCTGTGCGACTAGTTGGTTTCGGGTATCCATGATTCAGCAGGGAGCAAACTGGACATCATATGAAGCTACCAGGTTGCATGATGGTAAATGAAAGCAGCCTCAAGACAAGTAGTTCTTTCTTCAACTTTTCACATGGGGGGGGGGGTAGGACAAAGTTAAGCAATACAATATTTTTTTCTATCACAATGACTTGCCACATAAGCCTACTGTGAGTGTATCTAGACAAACATGGATAAATCATACATACAATGAGTTGATGCTTTTGAACAAGGTGTTGCTCATTATACCAAAAACAAAAGTATGTTTAAGGAGCTGAAAAAGCTGACTATCAAGGATGTCATCTCAAAACACACATACCCTTACCCCATCAAAGTTTTACAAGGAATAATCATGTCTATGTGGCAAGTACAGAGGGTCCATCTGTGGCTTCATTTACAGCACAATGCAAAGAAGAACAAAAAGAAGCCAGGAGTTCCAACACAAAGAATACTATAAGCTGAGGGCTGAAGATAATGCCAAAATGCCACAGTGCCTGGCTTAACTCCCTTTAACAGCTGTGCAATTAACCAGATGGATCACAGGTGCACCTGGGGCTTCAAATTTCTCAGGTAAGAAGGGTCTCTGATGGGGATTGGAAGATATGATTGGAAGATATGATTGGAAGATATGATTGGAAGATATGGCATGCTTACTAAATGTTACTATATGTTTATTATGAGGAATTGCTTATTAGGAAGCCTCTTTATAGTATTTGCCCTATTAATCATTTAACAGATGAATTTCATACAGGTGCAAAAGACTAAGGAAAGGCAGAACCAAGGCTGATCAGGACATTACCTTTTTGGCCCACTCATAACATCTCCTCTGTTCCCCATCATCTGCATGCTATTCTTACTTGGTTCACTGATCAAAGCTACTGCCTTGCTTTCTGTTGCACCCTGGAGTGGAAGAATAACGGGGTAAAAATAGGAATTGTTCAGTGCTGTGCTGAGCAGAGTGCTCTGCACAAATGAATGGTGTGAAAATCACATGTTCATGAGCTGTGTTTTTAATGGCTGCACTAATATTTACATTTCAGCAGTCTGGGTTTTAAGATCTGCCTTTTTGCCTTTAAAATGCTTTCACAACTTGATTATTTTCTTCCTTGTTACAGCAGGCTGAGATTCATAAGACTGTCAGTTAATTAAGAATTAAGAATTCATTATTTTTATCCAGAATTCTTATTACAAAATTTATCCTTATACAGAAGGTATTCAAGGGAGAACCAAATGAAGATCCTCAGGTTCATGGTGGACATAATGGAGGAATAAAACTTAGAGAATAAATAATAAAAAGATAATATAAAAGTAAAATCTGTATATATGAAAGAAACATATAAATAAGCAAATGAATTCAGAAATATACAAGTATACACACATAAAACAAAAACAGGTAAACATGCATATGGGGGATGTCAGTGGTGGTGGTGATCAGGCCTGAGATGATGGTGTTCAAAGTCCTGTGGTAGGAAGCTGTTGTTGAACCTGGTGGTTTTAGATCCGAGGCTGCAATAGTGTCTCCCTGAAAGCACTAGGGAGAATGGAGGGTGGGAGGGGCACTTGGTGATGTAAACTCTCCTGATGCACCACTTGTTGTAGGTGTTCTGGATGATGGGTAGTGGGGTCCAAGTGATGGACTGGGCATCTTCACTACCCACTGCAGAGCTAAACCAGACCAAGATGCAGGAGGTCAGGATGCTCTGTGGTACATCTGTAGAAGCTGGTGAGGATGGAACGTGGAAGTGGAGATGCTTTTGTGCCTTTTTCATCAGGTGTATTTTGTTGTGGGTCCAGGACAAGTCCTTGGTGATGTACACTCCTAGGAACCTGAAATTCTGCACCAGCTCCACTGCTGAACCACCAACACACAGAGGAATGTGAGCAGCTCAAGTCCTTCTGAAATCAACAATCATCTCCTTAGTCTTCTTGACACAAACTGTTTTCCGTGCACAAGGCTGCAAGCCACTCCACTTCCCCTCTGTAGGTGACTCGTTGTTGATGTGACCTACACCTATGGTGCCATCAGCATAACTGATATGGTTACTGTTGTATTTAGCACCAGTTGTGGGTAAGGAGGGTAAACAACAGTGGGATGAGCACACAGCCTTAGAGCACCAGTGTTCAAGATGGTGGTGTGAGAGGTGTTTCCGTGGATTATCACAGCCTGTGGCCTGTTGGTCAGGAAGCTCAGGATCCAGTTGCACAGGGTAGTGTTTGACCCAGTTTGTTGACTAGCTGTTGACTAGCTGCTGGGGGATGACAGTACTGAATGCTAAGCTAAAGTCAACAAACATTCTCAGTTTTTACCCTTGAGGTGGGTCAGATCTACAGCAGCAGGAATGGTGTCCTAAGTAGATCTATTGGGTCTGTAGGCATACTGATGCAGGAAAATGTGGAAAGTGGGGTATACGGCTTGATGTGAGACACGACTAGTTTCTCAAAGTACTTCATGATGACTTGGCAAGTAGTCAGGACAGTAGTCACTGAGGCAGGACACAGAACTTGGTTAATGATGGTGATTTTGAAGCCACAAATCCCTTTTAAAATACTTTTCTTTGGAAACTGGGAAATTAAAGATGGCCACAGTGTGCTTAATTCTCATTGCTAAAGTTAATTCATGCATAACTTTTTGAGGGTGTAAGAGGATGCATTTCATTAGGATGCCATTGTAAAGGAGTAATTTATGGGGTACAGGATGAGGAACTGACCATCATGGGAGCTGGGCTTGTTAATACTTAAACCACTCAGCACAAGGAGAAATGATCTTTAAATAAAACCAGTAGCTTCAGCCAATTCACATGTTCCCCTTTACCTGCTTCATGGAGAGTTAATTTTTTTCATTACTGATTGAAAATAAAACTTTTTTTAATTACTACAGTGCCATAAAATGTAAAAAATAAACCAGTGATCCACATCTTTAATGTACTTTGAGGAATTTGGTACAATAGCAATCCTGTTGATACATTAAACACTAATTAAGATCCATTACACCAAATGGGTAAATTCACACTTGCTAAAAGACATTGACTTTTAAGTTGCTTTTATTCTAGCATCACAAAAAAAATCAACATGCCAGCAGTGAAGACCTGCTTCACACTGCATTAAAGACCATATTACCATCTCCCAGCAAGATCTCCATGGAGAAGAGACAAAACAGTCAGGGAGGCTGCAGCACAAGAAAAAACACTGCTGGGAATCACACTGTGATGATTTAGTGCACACCTCACTTTTGTAACTATGAATTATGTGGCTGTTCTCAATCTCCATATCTACAACTTGAAAACTTGATGTGTCTGAGCAGGTTAAACCACAGCAGCTGAGGCTCCCAGTCCTATCACCAGGCCCAGACTCAGTAGTGAGGAAGGGCCTCAGATGTATGGGGGCCAGATATTGCAGGATAGAAACAACCATGCTTCTGGAGACTCAGGAGCTGGGTGTAGGGTTAGAATGAGGGTCACTCTGAAGGTAGGGGCTTTCACAGCTGATTGCTACAGTCAGTTACAATAGGGCTAGAATGAGATAAGAATGAGATTTTCTTTGATCTCCAGATAAGTGATTTTCAAAAGATGTGAAGATCCCCTTCAATACAAGGGAAGGGGATCGTCACACAGCAGAGCAGCCTCACGTTTGGGGACTTTTCAGCTCGGGCTTCTTGCCTGGAATTAGAAGTCTTTTCTCTTTCTCAGCAGGCTGCCGGAAAGGCCATGCAAGACCAATTTAGTGTTGAGTGGCTGTCCCAGAGCAGCCGTGGCAGGAGCCACTGCCAGCCCGGGTCCCTCATGCTGGAGGAACGCAGTGCCTGCAGCAGGCCACCCCGGAGCCCACCGGGTTCTCTTGCCAGCCGAATTGTGTACTTGAACCAGAGCGACGAACAAAGTGGATCAGAACAACAGCAGGAGGGATCCAGCACCAGAGACCCTTCTAGACACCAGTCCAACATTATAGGTGAGCAGTTTTCTTCTTCTCACCCATCTGCTGCAGTATGTCCACCTCCTCTTTGCTCTTTTTAAAGGTTACCAAGCCTCTGAGCCTAGTTTGTCCGTCTTTACTCAAGTTTGCCTTTAGTATAAGCCACTACATCTACAGATGAGTCATTACACTACCTTGGGTTGAGTCTGTTTTAGTAACGAGAAATTCATAACTGGCCAAATTTATAGTTCACTTCTCAAAAATATCCATATCCGTAATGTCACTGGTACTTATTCCGTTTTTAGAAATCACTTATACAACTGGACTCTCCAATAGTAAATTACTTAAGACCAATTATACTTAGAGGGTTTTTACATTCAATTATTAAAATCGTGTATAGTTTTTGAAAGTTCTTTTCAAACATTTAACCGGCTCACTCCGGGAACGCGCGGCGCTGCTCTTCACCACGTGGGCCGGTGAAAAGGTCAAAAGTGCAGTTCTTTTTTTAAAGGCAAGATGTAAACAATTCAGTACAATTAATATTAACATTTTTGATGGCAGACCGTGAATTTTCTGTAAAGAACTTTCTCCGCCGCACATCAAAACCGTTTACTGCACCTTTAATTCGGATTAGTTAGCGCGCCAGTGTCACGCGCTGCCTCAGTCTACAACCCGCGGTAAATACCGACAAAAAATAACGAAATCGGGAGATAAAACAACATTCTCATCTTCAAACTGTGCGTGGTATTTTATGATATTTTCTATATTGATAAAGAACACTTTTTGTATACCATTATTTTTAAGCTGTCGTGACTACGGGCAATTCTCGATTTCAGAAAATCCCCCACAAAACGTGTTTTCTGTTTGCACAGTGATTTCCTCGAATTTAATATTTAAGCAGCTTGCAGAATAACTTAAATGACTGAGCAATTAACTAACTAAATAACTATAAACTTAAGCGTCACTCCCGATCATGTCTTAATTTGGTCGCCAGTTTAAAAATTTATGTTTATTCTGAAGGAATTCTTAAGAAAAGCCTTTATGGTATTAGAACACAGCTCACACATTATGTGGGTTCAAACCAAACGCCTACCATTCCTGTACTGAACAATTCCAGCGTGGAGAAACTATTTGGACAGGTGAGTAGTTATGAGAAGATATAACAAATCATTCCATAAAAATATTCTTTGAGGCCACGGGTTTTGAGCCTAAATCCAGCTGTTTGTCCTCCCCTCCTTGCCTGTCAGTGTAGGGAAAACTGGTCAGTAGAGTCTTATATTCCCAGTGAAATCCACAGAAGACTGAGGAAAACTTACCAATGACTCCCAGTAAAAGTAACTTATTTCTAAGGAAAATTAAAAGATTCCCTGTAAAAAAAAAAAAAATAAAAAAAAAAAGACAGCAGTGCAATAGAATAAAAGCACTTTTTTGGTATTGTATGTAACTCACTGCTACCCACATGAGAGCTGGGTGGAGCTCTTCATCTAAAAATCAACTACAGTAATTTTTAAAGAAAATACGGTTTAATACATGTTCCGTATCTTTAAATCTATAGCAATGATCTTCAGAGTAGTTTGATTCTCCAACTGTCCATAGCCTGCATGTAATACAGTGGTGTTGAACTGGTCCAGTTGGACAGTACCTGGCATATCATGGCTCTAATGGGGGTATTCCTCTCCCTCACAGTGATTGAATCCAGCTCCAGCAGCTGCTTGGACGATGAGACATCAGAGTGCGAGAGTGAAGGGGAATGTTCTCTCTCCTCCACACAAGGTGCCCCTCAGAACTTCCCCTTCAGTGGGCGAAAACCACGCACTGCTTTCACGGAGGAGCAGGTACACCAGCTGGAAAGAGCATTCAAGAAGAGCCATTATTTGGACATCCAGGAGAAGGCAGAGCTCTGCAAACGGCTCTGTCTCTCTGAAAAGCAGGTGAGCGTTGCCGTACTCACTAATTTCACTGCATTCCATAACAAGCAGATGGTTCTTTTTGACTAAAAATAGCCAAGTACACCAATTTTAACATACAGCCTATCCCAAGTATAGTTTTTAACCACTGGAACAACTGCTGCAGGGACTCAGACTTGCAGAAACCATCAAACAACCAGCAGTTCCACCACAGGACCACAGGACTGAATTTGAAGCAAAGTGCAAGCTTTTAACCTGACAGATTCTAACTGCAGGCACCCAAAGGAATTAACAAAATACAGTAAAATTCATCTGAATCCAAACTTTCTATATCCAAATGTTTGCAATAAAATCAGAATGCCAATAAGTCTAAAACTTTAAAAAGTACAAATAAATACTGTGCAGTGTACTGTAATATTATAATATTGTATGTATTATAATAAAGTCTATTGTGTCTTAAGAATTTATCCGAAGCCAAGCACTTGACTGCAGAGGTGATATTGGTTCTTTCCTCCTGTTTTGCTTAGTCTGAACAGATTTGCTCCACGTCACCACATTTACTGCGCATTTACATTTTTAAAGCATCCGTTTTATTAAAATTTTGTTTTTTTTAGTCAAACAAAGAGGTGGAGGCGATAGGTTACTTTGACACACATCTTTATTCACTTTAGTTAACATCTAATAAGACTGAAACTGGCCTGTGAATCCCACACCATTTAAAATATTGAGAAAATGGGACTTGGTGTGACGTGTTTTCAGGGATTAATCAGATTTTGGGTACTGAGGAGTTACTGTGCATGAAAGTTGTTATATTTTTCTTGTACCATTCTCTTTAAGGTAAGGAACTGGTTCCAGAATCGGCGGATGAAGCTAAAGAGGAACCTTCAGGACACAGAATGTCAGGCAATGGCTTCCTGTCACCAGTGGCACTGGCTACACTTTCAGGCATTTAGGCCTGGATCCTATTCAGGATATATCCCAACTCTGGCTCTGGATGGTCATATTCTTTACCAAGTTCCACTGAGCCTGTGCCACGGTCCTTCTCCTGCAGTGGATGTAACCCCCCATCCCTTGTTTTTGGATACCTTCTACCAGCACTGTAGCAACCTTCCCAACATGGCTATGCCCTCAAGTAGTATCCCAGCTGTACCTTCCTACTACCCATTTGCTCTAGCTGAAAGGCACTGTGATGGCAACTCGACTGACACTCAGGTCGCATCAGTATGGAAAAAGTAAGTGATGACAATTTTGGGGAACTTGCCAGTTCTACCTTTTGATGCATAGCCATATTGGAGTTTCTTTTAATTCCCCAGCAACGTCTCAGACTATAATCCAATGGATTTATCGGAATGTTTATGGCGTGCATCCATGTCTGTGAAAATTCAGCGTTAACCACCTGAAGAACAGTGCTGAATCACAATGTTTTGACTGTATTGGGTTTAGTTTTAACGTGATACATTCCTGTATGCATGTTTTCTGTGAAAGTATAAACATAAATTCACTTAATCAGTTATGATTTTTCTGCATGCAAATTTTTTGTATGTTTAAACAACGTCAATGAAAATGGCATCAAAAACAAACATGGCCTAAATGATAAGCATTAATGTTTTTATTAGTTTTCTTATTGTCTTTTAACCTGTTTTTAAATTTCCAGGCACGTGAGTGCTTCTTGAGTATGTTATTACAATAAATCACATGACCTTCCCAAAACATTGCTCTTATTCTCCAGAAAACAGGTGATCATTTGAACCGGTCCCAGTCGATGTCACAACTTGCCTAATCTTACAGCTCCCTCTAGTGGTGGCATGTGGGAAGATTGTGTTCAATTTCACGACGGAAAACGGTGGAACGGCACCTTTCACTTTAATGCAGTTCGAGTTTTATGTGGGCGACTCACCTCTTATAACTGCTGTATCGAACAATGATTTCTATACAAAAATACTTCTGAAACCACTGCACACAGTGAACTCATGATCCTGTATCACTGCCACTCCTGGTGATCATCTCCATGGACAAGTGGGAAAGGAGAGGTACATAAGGTGCCAAACAGGTATACTGTATTTCAGTGATTTTTTTATAATTGCAATATACTTTTCATGGGACTTACTGTAAGTTTTCAGGAGTCAGCAGGTGACCCTTGAAGACTCCTGGCCTCCTTTAAGATCAACCTCCAGTCTTCTCCACCTGCAGTGAACCTGGCTGGTTTATCTTTAAGGTTTTGAGAAAATAGTTTTTTTTTTTTTTTTTTTTTTATACATGGAGGCACTTGTGAGCCCCCTGCTGCCTCCCCAAGCTGGGTGAGTATTGTGTGTGACTTCATGTTTTTTTCTCCCCCATTTGAGATAGTTGGTCCTTAACTTACAAACCTGATGGAAACAAGTCAGTCCATTATCAAAGTTGGCAAATTGAATGTGAGCATTAATTCCATGTACAGCTACTAGTAATGTGTTCCCACAGAAAGTGATAATGGATTAAGTAACTACTTTTAGAACTGCACGTCTATATCTGTATCCCTATGTTGGTGAAACATCTTATTTACCCAGCTAAGTTGCTAAATATACAACTGTAAATATCAGCATCTCAGAAAGCTCCACAGGGTGGGAGGCAGCACAGGTTTTTATACCACAACACAGCAGATGGACCCCCTGGTGAGCCAGTTTTCACACAGGTGCCTCCACATCCTGCTTTGATGAGTGCAAATAAAGCACAGTAAAAAAACCCCACTAGGGCTTTGGTGGCTCCTCCATGCCTTTGTCTATACCACACATTCCCCACCAACCACTACATAAAATAAAAATCATACATTTTAAAACTATACTCAGGTACAGAAAACTGCATATCAGCCCAGGGCTGGAGAGACTACAGGCAAGCGAAGAGTGACAGTCAGCACTGCACTGATGGGGTCAGAACTGGTAGATAAAAGGCAGAGTAACAACTGCAGCTCATTCTCTTCAACATTTCCTCTTTCAAAAAAACTTCACATTCTTTACTATTCACAATGGCTGTTCGCCGTCACTTGAAGCTTTTGCATGCAATTTGAAATGGTGAGCAGGCCTTTTGAAAAAAAAGTCTGTATTGACACAAGTCTGTAAGTAAGGGACCAACCACAGTTTTAACCATAATAGCAACTATCATATTAGTCTAAAATATAAAACTCATGACAGAAGAATCTGGGGAACAAAGACATTCCAACACACAAAAATCCTGCCAAATGTATGTGGGGGAAAAAAAAAAATCTTGACACTTTCCAGCACTGTTCACAACATTCTCATTTCCTATGAGGAACAGATGAGTTTTGGGATGCAGCATTTGCAATAAAAATGCATTGACACAACATGAAAAATATGAAGCAGTCATATGTCCAGTGTGACAAACATGGGAACCGACACTTAGAAAGTTACTATTACATGCATCCGAAGTGGCCACATTAGTACCAAATGTAAAAATGCAATGTTAATAGTGAGCGCTGGGGAAGTGGAACCAAGAATAGTAAACAGGGCCATTACTAGCAAACAACTCATTTCTACCTGGCTTTAGCAGGGGAGGGGGATGTCACCATTTAGATTTCAGCAAAAAACTTTAACAATTAATAAAATACATTGACAAGTCTTGTAGTTTAAGTTGCATATCAAAATAGAGAACAAGAGAAAGTTAAGAGTAATCTTGATTTCTAATCACAGCACCATGCTGTTAAGGAATGTCAGTGAAATAATACAAGGTCCTGAAAGTCATGACAATTCAATGGATATTATTCCATCAATACACTGATAATTATGAACAGTACTGCAAGTACAATGAGAAACACAAACTTTTGTTTTTTTTAAAAATGGTTTAACAACTCCATTTTTCAGTATAAAACACTTCATGCACATTAGCCAATTGAAAAAAACTGCTGCCACATTAGGAGATTCAACTCCCAATTCCAATCTAAAAATAATAAAAAGTTATTTTTGCAGGTCTAAATTTTGAAACATTACAATGTAAAACACTTTAGCTAAAAAAAGAAACCCTAGCTGAGTCAGTTATCTGCTTGGCCATTTCTTCTGAAGAACACACAACCTTGCTAACTGCAGCTTTACGCAGTCTTCTGCTGACCCTTCTTTCCAATCAGAGACTTGTGGATGTGAGGAATGACACCTGCAGGAACACAAGCAAACAGTCTGATACACAGCAAAGCCAAACGAGCCATTTCTATTGATAAAGATAAAGTGGTGTCCAAACTCTGGTAGACTCACCTCCTCCAGCAATAGTGGCCTTAATGAGTGAGTCCAACTCCTCATCTCCACGAATGGCCAGCTGTAAATGACGAGGGGTGATACGTTTCACCTTGAGGTCTTTAGAGGCGTTACCTGCCAACTCCAGCACCTGTAACAGATGCACATCTTTAAATCAAATTATCACACTTATAAAGATAATGGCATATAACTTAAGATCTATTTGACACAAATGCACATATTACCAAACATTTAATTTAGAGTTAAGGAATGTGGTTTACTTTACCTTACAGTGCACAATAGTATTAGCACCAAAACATTTGCTTCCCCACTTTTAAACAAACGCCAATAAATATAATTCTTATAAAAATATATCCATGTATTAGTGTTACTTGTTTGTGTATTTATTTGCTACAGAATTACAAGGATGGGACATTAGTACCTCAGCAGTGAGATACTCAAGAATGGCTGCACTGTACACAGCTGCTGTAGCTCCGACTCTCCCGTGGCTTGTTGTACGAGTCTTCAAGTGTCTGTGGATACGACCCACGGGGAACTGCAATTGGAGAAACCCAATTAAAATTTTTTTTTTAAAAAATCAACAATACACCCAAAATGCTGTGTGTGCAAGATAACGAATAAAAGTTACAGCTGTGTGGCAATCCCACCTGCAGGCCGGCTCTCTGTGAACGAGACACAGCCTTTGCCTTTGCTTTCCCACTGTCTTTTCCAGCCTTTCCTCCAGCCTGATGGAAAAGATAAAACATGCTGAAAATATTTAAAAAAAAAAAAAACCCAACACATTCCTTGTCTTACAAATGTAATCCATGCAATCTAAGGTTACAGTATCCATTTGCAATAGTTTCACATTTCTCAAATCTCACAGCACTCTAGACAAAACTGCAAGGTGGTTCTAATTCAAACATCTACTTTTATTTATATATTTAACTGATACTTTCCTCCAAAGCAACGTGCAATGTTAAGCTCAACTAGCTGTTTATGCAGGTGAGTAATTTTTACTGGGCCAATTCGAGTTCTTTCCTCAGAAATATTACAGCAGGAGGTCACATTCAAACTTGTAACCTTTGAGTCCAGAGGCAGCAACAGTAACATCTTAACACCATATTAGACTACTTCTGGATGACATTAAACTCAGTAAAATATATCTACTACTACAGCATTTAGAAGAACTGTAGCAGCACAGTAAATCTTACAACAGCAAAATCACAGTTATTAGCAAAGTTTTCAGTTGAATCGACCATTAACAGAAAATATTTTCCTCAAAATATCAGTTATAAATCCATAGGAAAAACTTTTTTGATTCTAAAATGCATCACAAAATGTTCGCCATAAGCAATAAAAAAATACGTTACTTATTACAAAGGACTGGAACTAAAATAATTCTGAAAACTTGAAATAACCACGGAGTGTCCGGACCCCCCATCAAGACAAAAAGCCAGACATTTCTGTACCAGTAATAGCGACCACCTCTTTACAAACGGGAATACTCAGCAACTACCAAGTGTAACGACGTGTTCCCCTGAGGACGAGCCACACGGTCACCTCGCAGGCTGCAGCCCGGCTCTGGCCATTGTCTGCCAGGACAGTCGCATCCAGCAAGCCGTAAGGTTTACAAAACATACCGGAAACACACGACTGGCCGCCGACTTTCATTCGGCACTTGGGGGGGGGGGGGGGGGGGCATCANCGCCGACTTTCATTCGGCACTTGGGGGGGGGGGGGTCATCAAATTCGGCTTCATCGCTCTTCTTCGCGGGCTGAACGGTAAACAACCTTGTGGCCACAGTACTTCCCCTCGCATTGAAGCTCTCATATAAAGTTCATGTTTGCCAGTCTGTTAGGGGTCACAGCCCCCACTCCCACGCCCCACACACATAACACACACACGTCAGACCCGCTTTTCCCGCCAACGGGTCCCCCCCCTCAACCATCTAAAATATAGAAACATTCCACTGCGTAAAATGTATTCAACAAATTAAAAGTCCCCTAAAAACTGTGCATACAAAACACCTGGTGGTGTAAATTCATTAAATACTTTAATGTATTCACGATAAATGCCGGTTTGGGAGCCAATTCCCGCTCGGCGGTGGAGGGTATTAACCAGGCGACCGCCAAGTGACTGAACTACACAGCCTCGTAACGTAAAACATTTATTTCTGCCTCTACATCTCACTTTGTTAGCCACTTTATCGGAACAAAAAGTTTGGTAAAAACCAATTAGTCACATGACCCAAAGCCATAAACTAAGTTGGTTAGTTACGGGCTGTAAGCACAAAAAGGCAGTCCTGTGCACTAACCAGGGTATCTGCTAAAAGTTCCCTACAGCTGTTCCGACACAGTTCAGCATTCAGTTTTCAGCACAAAATGCCCAACAATCGTAAATATTCTGGGAGCTTAACTAGACAGCTGGAAATACGATAAGCTAATGAGAAAAAAAAAAACTTAACGAAAAAATATGTTCGCCACGCTCTGCAAACCTGTTTTGTAGTACTGACGGTAATAAAGAAATAAATGAAGCATTAAAGTCTCACCATTGCAGACACCACACTAGTTTCTCTGCTCTAAAATCCAGACCGTCGCAGCAATTCCTGCTTGAGACGAAGAGAAACAATAAAGCCCTCCGCCAGCCTCTTCGCGAGAACCATCACCACCGAGAGACAATCACCAATGGGCGCCTTCGATGTTGGTTTGAATACTCTTTCTAGCCAATCGCGTCATTGTTTGTATGAGACTTTACCCATCCCCCCCTTGTCGACTTCAACTGTCTTTTGCGCACGGATCTACAAATTAGGAAACGTCCGAAAGGTGCCAAAACAAATCGATGCAATTACGACAAGCGACTAAACGATCGTTACTTGTACTTATCACAGAATAGATACCTATGGTTCTTTACTGTCAAATCTTACCGTTGTGCTAAGTTTAATAAACAGATTTTTTTTTTAAAAAGCGTAGGTTCATTTTTCAATGCGTGGCGCCCTCTCGGGGAAATGTAATTGTACGGTTAGTTTATTAACTTTCACACCCTTTCTTAAAGTGAAGCAAATGTTTAAATTCTTTCAACAGTGCGTCAAATGTCAATTTAAGTTTTACATTCTGTCGTACATGTACTTGGAAAGCACATGGTATTCAACGATACATTTTTACACTTAAGAACACACTAAAGATGACATTCGTTGTGTGTCTGGAATTAATTTTCTGCAATTTTGTTTACTGTGTGGCTGAAAGAAATTTCCAAATGACAACAAACAATAACCAATGAGAAAATAAGGGATGACGACAGACATAACGTCAGCGCAACAGAGAAAGGCAATTGGGAATGGGAAATTATTACAATGATGTCAGAATTATACCCAATTATTTCAAAGGGGCGGATACGATGCATGTAAGTGGCAACAGACTCCTCCCAATGAGTGGAGGCATTTAGCCATAGCGTGCCGTGATTGGCAAATATGTGACCAATGAAGTTTGAGCGGGCGGAACTACACATCCGCTGTGGGGGTGTGCAGTGGGATAGGGGGAAGGTACGCAAGAGGGAGAAGCTGGCTGCTGGTGGCGAAGATGGCGGATGGAGACAGCGGGAGTGAGCGCGGTGGTAGCAGTGGTGGCGGCGGGGGCGGCGGTGGCGGGTTTCAGCACTTTCAAAGGGAGCAAGAAACCCAAGAGCTGGCGTCCAAGCGACTTGACATCCAGAACAAGCGCTTTTACCTGGACGTGAAACAGAACTCGAAGGGAAGGTTCATCAAGATCGCCGAGGTCGGAGCGGGGGGCTCCAAAAGTCGACTGACCCTGTCCATGTCAGTGGCGACGGAGTTCCGTGACTACTTGGGGGATTTCATAGAGCACTATGCCCAACTTGGACCCAGCAGCCCCGAGCAGATCGCGCAGTCGTCCGGGGGCGAGGACGGTGGGCCTCGGCGGGCCCTGAAAAGTGAATTCTTGGTCAGAGAGAACAGAAAATACTACCTCGACTTAAAGGAGAACCAGCGGGGGAGGTTTCTTAGGATCCGTCAAACCGTTAACCGCGGGCCCGGTTTCGGGGTGGCAGGAGGAGGCCCCGGCGGCGGCATGCAGTCCGGCCAGACCATCGCCCTTCCCGCCCAGGGCTTGATAGAGTTCCGAGACGCCCTGGCCAAGCTCATCGACGACTACGGCGGGGATGACGAAGAGCTGGCCGGCGGCGGGGGAGCCGGCGCCTACGGCGAACTGCCCGAGGGCACGTCTATCATGGTGGACTCGAAGCGTTTCTTCTTCGACGTGGGGTCCAACAAGTATGGAGTGTTTCTGCGTGTGAGCGAGGTGAAGCCCAGCTACAGGAACTCCATCACGGTCCCGTTCAAAGCGTGGAGCAAGTTCGGCGGCGCCTTCTGCCGCTACGCCGAGGAGATGAAGGAGATCCAGGAGCGGCAGCGGGACAAGGTGTACGAGCGTAGGGGAGAGGAGTCGGAGGGCGACGACGTGGAAGACGACTGAGCCGCCCGCCGCCCCGACCAGTGCTTGACGACCCGGGCAGTCGTGACTGATACCGTGGAGCTAACTAATAAAGTACAGCGGACTGAGAAATATTGTCGAAAAAAAAGAATCCTGTCTATAAAAAAAAAGCAAAACAAACAAAAAAGCGTTTAGAAGGATAGCCGGAGAGCGAGCTAACCTGGTCAGTGAACGAGATCTCTAATTCAGTCAAAACAACTTGTTTTATGGTCACATCTGAAATAGCCTCTTCTCCCTTTGTAAACCAGCAACTCAGTTTCACAGCCTGCATAGATAACACAGCAGCTTATTGTTAAAGCCCTTGTTTTATTTAAAGATTGTGTGTGTGTGTGTGTGTGTGTGTGTACACACACACACACACACACACACACACACACAATTTTCCAGGATCTGAGCTATTAGATGCAGCAAAAATACAACAAAAGATTGGAAATGTATATAAAAAAAAGAGTATAGGTCCTTTAAAGAGATGAGGAGTTGGGCTGAGCCTCCTCTGTATGACTATGTGATCAGAGCAAATGGGCTGTACCGCCAAGGTCCATGTGCAGACATGTGGCACACCGGGGACGGGTTCGAGCCAATTGCGCGCTAATTTTCAAAGCTACTACTTGCAGTCGAGTTCCTTAGTAACGGCATATCCATACCAGAAAACTGGAATATTTGACTGGGATAAAATGTGATTCACCTCAATAGCTCTTCAGAGAAAAAAAGCAATCTTCTTGAGCTAGCAAACAACCTCCTCCAGAACATCTAGAGTGTCCACCATTTGGGTTCTGCCAGGGCCATAACTTCAGCGTGATTTCTAACCAAAAGTCAGGTTTGTGAGACCTGCATGTTAGTCAGATGTTACAGCTGTGATGTGTTTTCTATCTGAACAAATGGTCTGGAACCTGCTGAAAGTTATACAACACCTAAAAAGCCAGGAAAAGAACAAGCACATCGGCCCTGGAATCGCCACAGTGCCGCCCGGTAAGGGGCCACGGATAACTGCACTTTCATTTGGAGTTGTAAGGACTTACCATAGGACTTTTTTTAGGGGTGGGAGGATTTTTTTTTTTTTTTTTTTTTTTAAGGGAATCACCTTTAACACTGTCAATCCTGGAACTGTTTGCAAGGCTACATTGGTAATTCTTCTGTTTCAACTCCGGTCTTCTATGGACTGAGTAATTGATTTCATGAAGCAATTTCTTCAGTCGGCGGTTTTGTTTTGGACAGAGATGCATGGATGGATGATTTTAAGAAAACTATACTGAAAAGAGATTATACTTTAAAAGGAAAACTGAATTAACCAGCACAGAAATATTTTTTAAATAACAGTGTAAAGTATATATAAAATACAGAATTCTTAATGCTAAAGTTTATTTAAACACACTAAGCTGGAATGCAGAAGATTTGACCTGGATGATTTCTCCCCCCCCTCCCTTCAGTTTATTTCCGAGAAACAATGAAAGTATATGAGCTCTATTATTAAAGAAAAATGTAAACAGAATACCTTGACTGTGTACTTAAGATATATTAGATCTGTTATCCCGTCCTTTCATTTTCAGTACCCAGATCATTCTGTGTAATTCCTAAACTTGCCCAGTTCTGAAGTGGGTAGCTTGCTGTTTGTTTTCAGTTACTTCTGTTAATGTCAGATTTTACACATCCAGATGTCTGCAGCAATCCTTTTAAGTATGTTAAAATTTGCATGCCTGTTGCAGTTTGGAGCTGCCTTGTTAATTTATTGCATATTCTGAATAATGTAATGTTGGTATTAATCAATCCTACACATTTTATTTACTTTGTGAGGAGAAAAATATATGTTGAGCAAAAACAGTATAGTGGGCAACATTTGAATCTCGTGGCACACGGTCTATTTTTCATTACCTTTGCAGAACAGCTGTCGTGAATTTATGGATAACAACATTTACAGTTTATTAATCCAACAGACTAGAATGTTATTTCCTTTGCCACATGTTTTTGCACTTTAAAAAGTACCTTTTACCCTACTGTTGACAGTCCATTTAACTTGATGTGAAAGATTTCCTTTTAATTTTACTCTCCTCCACAGCAAAGAATTTATGAAACCATATGGGAGCAATAGTTTTTTATTAATTTTATGAGTGTATACTGTATATGCTCATTTCCTTCAATTATTTCATATATATAATATATATAAAATGTATATATTATATATATTTAGTGTTAACTACATTCTTATTCCTGTACTTTGTTACGTGAAATGGCAGCTGTTTCATGTGTGTCCTGCTGTAATACTCTTATCAAGTTTTTTCAATAATAAATAAAGAATTCTTTGCTGAGGAAAAAGACTTAACTTTTCAGGAAAAGACCTGACACACTTAAGAGATCACTGAAGGTACGAGGGTGTGGTTGTGGAATAGTGTCTGAGCAAAGCTGGTGGGGTCTTGGCTCCAAGGCAAGCGGGTGTCCTGCAAAGGAGTAACATGGCTCTGCTGTATTTCCCTTATGAGGCGATGTGTTTCTGTAGATTTTAGTAGACACTCAACTGTGATCTGAAGAATAACGCTCTTCTCATCACTCCTATCTTACGAGAGGCACTGTGCCTTGAGTCTGCTAATCTCAGAAGTATTATTGTGCCTCAGAGATGAGAAAATCAGACCTTGATTATTTTAAAACCTGTGTAGAACATTATATTGTTAACAATATTGTTTTATATTGTTATTAACAATGTACCAGGCATATAAACAATTTATAAGCTATATGTTCATTCACAATAGCACCTTTGCTGACCTGCCTACATTAGGAGTGATGTTACTCATGCAGTTGTGTCTGAAAAGGCATAAGGATGGAAATCGTGAAAATAACTTGGCCTCTGACGTGTGAATGGTGGCCAGTAGTTGGTCTAAAGTAACTGGTTTTTTAAGCTGCTCTCTGCCTTTTCTGTGAAAACAGACCTGTTAAGAAAACTATCCTCAACTGTAATTCTTTTTGACATGCACAGCTGTTTGTAAGATCAATTTCAGCGGTAAATTATTTTGTCAAGTTCATTTCTGATAAAGATCAACACACATTTTCTTATACTGTGTTTTAATACCACATTAAATCACTTTGTAAAGATCCCATTATACTGTTTGTATATGGTTCTTTACTGTGGGCTACATAACAGATGCTTATTACATGTACCAGTGAAAAGTGCACTAGTGTATCTAAGATAGTCGCAGAAGGAAGCTGGAAGGTCCTTCTGAGAGGAGACCCCAAGGGGCAACAGGTGCTAAGTGGAAGAATGAGTGCACAGCAGCTGTTGACAGTCCTCACCCTCCTCTCAGCTGCCCCCTGTCTGCTATAAAACTGCTTATTTATAGAGGTGGAGCCCTACTGAGGAGGGCTGTGGCCTAGCAAGTGTCACTTCCATCTGAGGGCTGCAGGGGGGAGGAAATCAGTGGCAAAAAACACCACCATACCATATGCTGGTACTATGTCTCTATAAATTAAGCAAGTTGTATGTGGTTGGTGTAGCTTTTCCAAATTATTCTGTGTATTCTGTACATATTTGTCTCATGCTGTGTGTGAGGCCCAACAGATGATTGAGGCTGATTTAGTATTCTGACCATGTGTTATATGCTGACAGCTGGACCACAGATTGACCTCACCAGCTGTGGTGCTTGGCCTTGTTAGAATGGAGACTGCATTCTACCTCCTGGAAGTCCTTTTCTCAAACCTGTCTACTTGTGTGGTTTTTGCCAAGCTTGATGTGGGAAAAATCTGACTTGACTTCCCTCTTCCCCAAGCTGAAACACTGGGGGCCACTTCCGTTCAGGACATAAAATTCTGAATATAGGAGCAGTAATCATTGATTCAGGACGTTCAGTCACATCTGTCAAAGCACTGGAGAATCAGCAGGGTGGGGCTAGTTTAAGGAAAGTTACTCTGTCAAGTGGAATGTGCTGAGCATAGTTTATACTGCAGTGTTTATTAAATCATTTTTTCCAGATATATGGTGGCACAGCAGGTAGCACTGGTGCCTCACAGATACTGGTGTGTGAGTTTGGATGTAAATTCAAATCTGTCTGTGTGTGTGAAGTTTATGCTCTCTCAGTGTTGGTCTGGGTTCCCTTCCACAGTCCAAAGCGAAGAGGCTGCAGATAATGGATGGCATGCTTTTGTTTATTCTGCATCTACAATCAAATTTCAAATTTTCAGAGTTTGAGTTGACCTAGTTAATGTTTTGTAAACATTCTCTGTTGCATTCATTTTTTAGATGTTGCAATTGAAGCATGTTTTCAAGTTTGGAAGTAAGAAAAAAAATCTGCATCACAACTCAGAGTTAAAAGTAATTCACATATGTTGACAAAGGTTTGAGGAGTCCTTCCACTAATTTTTTAAAAACTTTTACGTTGAACATAATGTTTTGAATCAAAGCAGCCTATTATTGAACATCCAGAAGGCTAAGTCCTCACAAAGTGTATATTTAAAATAATATCAGTTTCATAACCAGTGTAAGATGATGAAGCAGGGTCTGTGGGTGACTGGAGCTGTATGCAGTATAAATAAGCGGAGCAATGTTTCTCGAACAGAAAGAGCTGCTGACACCATTAAACAGACAAGTGTGACTAAGAAGACACTGCAGTACATCACTGAGATGAACGGTAAGTGGAGCAAAGAACACAGGCAGGTGGCATCGGGGCAGCAGAAATGGTGGCTGTAGTTCTGTAATGTGTTGGTCCCAGTCAGTCAAATAGGGGCCTCTGGAACACTGGCAATGTGGCCTCATCCTCAGACTCAGCTAGTCCTCCCTAACAACTGCTGTGTTTTCCTCCTACAATCCATATTTACCTTTTTGAGAGTTAAAGTGGGTGTGTTAAAAATACAACTAGTGGTTATATTAAAAAAGGTAAAGTCCAATACCTCAAAGACTTGCTTTTTTAGAGATTTTTGTTCCTTTGGACAGCATGTCTGCTTAACAGTTTAGTTAGTTTAGTATTCAATTTTATGGCCGTATTTGTCATTTTTGGCTCATCACATTTTGAACCTGCAGCAAGATTAGTGCTTTTGAATGGTACAATTCTAGTTTGTCTCTAAGACTGTGAGGGTTTGAAAATGCTTGAGGTATCATGTGCGCCTCATGTGTTTTCTTTATGTGACCCATAAAGTGTCCAGAACAAATAAATCTGTGTGCACTTTATTTTGTACAAGTCAAAAAATATATACATTAACAGTAAATAACTTTAAACAGTTACATGATATGTGGGGGAAATGGTTGAGCATTATTCTCATGCAGTGTGATAAGGTATTATGTTGTGCAATGTCATTGTGAAATACCCTCTTCTTCAGTTTGGTGACCCCCCCCCCAACATAAATACAGGACAGCATGGTGGGGGGGACATTTCAAGGGCACACAATACCATGCTGGGATCACTGCCAGATATGGCAGGGGATTATTTCACACGGTTTTGTCATTGCGCTAGGGTGAGGATTAGTTACAGACTGTCCAGGTGCCCATCTCATGGGCTGGCCTGTCACAGAGGGCCTTGGAGTCTGTGTGTGTGTTAGTGGGGTTGGGGTGGGGTCAGGCCTGGGATTATAGAACAGGACATTGCATTGGGTGAATGAGCCAGCAAACCATGGCATTGTGATCTCAAGGGACCCTGGGGACAATAGGGGGAGCTGCCCTCCCTTGCTGTCATTCATTATGCAAGAACAGATTATCACCACAGGCTTTCCATTACGAGAATCTCATATAATACCTCAAATTGAGAAGTTATCTGGAGCTGTTGCAAAAACCCAGACACATTTCTCTGTGCTCATGCGTGATAAATTTCTCCATTATTGACAAGGAGCCACTACAGCTATCAGGTCTTAACTCTGTAAGCTAAAAAAGTACAAACAGCCATTGCTAGTGTATTATATGTGTATTTAAGACACTTAAAAGTACAAGAGAAGTAGTGTCTGCGTGGAAGTAATGTGAAAATCAGAATCTGTTTTTGCATAAAATGAATAGCTTTCCTGTAAAATGATTTCCTATGCATACTATATTTTGTTAGAGCAAAGTTCCTTTTTGCATTTAATTGCACAGCTTACACGGTTTTGCAACTGGAGAAAATCACACTTGACAAAAAACAGACAATTGAAGTGTGACAGGTGTCATTCCATGGTACTTTGGAACGTGTCGCATACATAAACAGCCTCACCACTCGACCTCAACCTTAAATATTACAGTAGGCCCAGGCATTTGTTATCACAATAAAAAAAACAGTGTCTGTTGGCACTGATCGTCACAAAATTGTGCATTTGGAAATATAGCAGAATGTAGTATTTATGCTGTCCTCTGTGTGGTCCATGTGCAGGAGCTCATTCATCCAGCCTGCTGTGCTGTATGAGCAGCCCTGTTGGCAGAATTCTCCTGCCTCTACAATGAATAAATGTGTGTGAAGGACAGGGACCGAGGCAGTGACACAGAGAAACAGGGAGATGACAGACCCTGCACAAATTTCCTGCTAGCTTCCCCATCATTTAACTTAAATCCAGTGCTGCCTTAGCAACAGGCTGACCAATGGGAACACAGCTTGTAGAGTTTCCTGTTGTGTGGCAGCAAGTGGGCAGAGCAAGTCGGAACAGGGAAGGGAGTGAGAAGCGGGTCCTTCCATGGGGAAGGGATCCCACATCCCCAGGAAGAAACCCGGATCATGGTGCACTATATTTAGCATGTGTTGCCATGTGCGTGGAAAATACACAGCAGCACACTTGCGCATGAACATATGGTCATCCTGCATGTGCTGTCTCTTCAGTGTCGTGCCGATCATGAATGGCACAGGAATCGATCTCTGCACGTACAGTCATTAAAACTGCATTTTGTGCAGTTAAGACATGGAGGGGGGAGAAAAAAAAAAAACTCTTGCTCATGTCACATGCGTTGCAATACAATTTAAATGCACAGGCAAACATGGACAATAGAAAACCATGTTGGAGCCTTATTTTATTGTATTGAAGCTTTTTTTTAATTCGCTCAAATTGCAGGATACTCACTATGGGTTCAGTCTTCCGCATTAATCTTCTGTTTTTTTTGGAGCTGAAATTGATCAAAGGAAAATGAGCTGTAAACCAGGGCCCACCAATGTACCATTTGCATCACCTTGTTTCAGTTATTTGGCCTTTGGGCATTTCAAGCATATAAACATAAGCACCATATCATGGCTCAAACATGGATTTGTACATTGCTGCCAAAATTTGATTTTCCTTGCTTTGGTTTTGAATGTAATTAGAAGATCAGAGAACTTCAGAGGAACTGTGCAGATTGTTATAGTCTGTGCACTGCCATCATTTTTTGCTCTTTATTATATCCATATTGAAGTTAGTGTTATCCATAGAGCAGTATGTAAAATCATAACAATGGTCATAATTTTATTACCATAAATATGAATATTCCTGTTTAAAATGGGTGCTTTCAAATGTCCTATTTTCAAATTGAAATATGACATATGGACATGTTACAGCTGTAATACTAAGACACACCACATGTGAGCAGCACACGTTTAGTATTTCTGGCTGGGTTTTTTTTTTTAAGGGAATATGATTATTTTATTTTCTACTAATGGAAAATACTACATTTAACAATTATTACCAGCTACTTGACCTAACCTGTACAATAAAACCGACACCTTGCTGTAAGAATATTTGTGCAAAAAAAAAAAAAAAAACCCATATAAAGTGTGAATATTAGAATGAATGGTTTACACAGCAGTATTTTAAAAGACTATTTCTTGTTCACGATTTTCCTAAAATAGTCAACTCAGAAAAAATGTTCGTCTCAGAAGTGATCAATACACCGCTTTCCAAACAATTTTTTAATCTTAATTTCTTGACAGTTACATCAATTAGTTCAGCACCCTCTGCCATGATCAACTGTGCATTCCCAATAAAATACTCACTTTCTTATTTATCTACTGCCTACCGCACTGCAGTAATGTGTACCAGGGTATACACAGAGTAACGGAGAATATGTTAACTTTATAAGAGAACCTTAAGATAAACGAACCAATCACGAGCAAGATATTTACATATACATCTCTTAAAGTCATAACAGCACCAGCTGCGTGTGTTTGAATGTTAGACCTGCTTTTCCAGAATCCAACAATTGTTATTTTAACACCACCCTCTTGAAATTGTAATGTTGGAATCCCCCGCCTACAGAAAACTATGTATCAGCAGATCCACAAATAAACTACGTGATGGTATTAAAGGGGGGGGGAAATCGTATTCTAGTGAAAACGCCTAAATCAAGATACGTAAATGAAAGAATGACTGTACTGATTTTAATTTGGATTATTCTCCTCAAAATGTGCAGTAGGTCTAGGTTTTGTAACTCAACAAAATAATGATAAAATTTACACTACAAAATGTACAAGGACTTTAAAAATGACTGTCCCATTAACATATGATTCACAAGCCCAAACCTAACACAAACACCTCCAAATTTGAAAAGTTATCAGCTTTTTGAAGCTGGTCAACAGATTTTCTGGAGACAAGGTAAGAACAAATGGAGGCTAAATACACACAAAAGCCAAATGCTACACATTTCTTTTAAAAAAATCAAGTTGAGTGATTTTTAGACAAAAAGTTCAAATTAACTGTACAAATGTTCAAATTAACTCGAGAGTAACAAGAACTAAAAACCAGCAGACACAACATATGAGGAATCAACATTTACACACATGCAATATAGAATAATGAAAAGAAATCAATAAAAATGAGAAGTTTTATAAAACCATCTCACTACTAATTTAAACCAGATTATGAGTCATTAGCAAGACACACAACCCTGGTTCTAGGGCATCATGGCATATGGCATTTTTCAGTAACATCAGCAGTTTATTGCTTTATGGAAACAGTCTCTCGAATACAATCTGCTCACCCTGGGTTAAATAAAATTTGCTCCGGGGTTTACAATGGCTAACCTTTAAACAAGGTGATTCAAAAGGAATTAAACACTTTAAATTTATTACTCAGTAACTGTCATATAAACATGTAGTATAAACCAATTTGTAAAGTAACTCAATTTTTTCTTAATCATACAAATGTTAAATTTGGCACCCCTTTCATCACACAGCTAGGTACTGAGTAATACATTTATTAGTGTTCAACTTTTAATCTCCCTGTATATATAGTATACACTGGGTGTTTTCCACTCCTGTTGCTCTGACTAACAGTGATCTCAAGTGCAAGGCCAAAGCAATTAGCGCAAGAACAAAAAGAAGAATGTCCTACAGTGGCCCAGTTGAAAACCTCACCTCAATCCCACTGAGAATCTGTAGCACTTTTGGAACACTGCAATCCAGAAGAATCATCCATCCAGCATGAACAACCTGGTGCAGATTTGCCAAGATGAATGGGGAAAAATAGCTCTTGAATGAGATGCAAAGCTGGTACATAGTCTTTTGCAAAAGTATTCAGACCCACGACAAAAATCATGCCATTCAAAATGATAGCCGAAATTAAACATGAGTTTTCCCATCAAAACATATTTTAACAGAAAAATCTAAAATATGCTCTCTGCATAAGTATTCAAATACTACCATTGTGTCTAACTTTGTCAGTGCACAAAATTCTTAATGAGCTCCTCATTAAATTGATTTGTCTGTCAGTGTTCAATAATAGCAGCTCAGAATAAATTATCACAGATTTCACGATAGACACCTGTATCTGTGAGGTCCCTCAGTCAGGTAATGAAATCTGAAGGAAAAAAAAAATCATGAAGTCCAAGAAGCTGTCAAAATCAGTCAGAGATCAGGTTAATCAGAAAGCACAGATACAAAAGGTAAAAAAAAAAAAAAAAAAAAAAAAAAAAAAGGCAGCGAACATGAGCTGCATCAGGAAAAACCGGTAGAAGTGTCATACAACCCTGGTACTGCCTAGATTAGATGTCTCTCCAAACCGAGCATTGTCAAGAAGGAAAATGGTAAAAGATGATATTTGAGGCCAAAATCAACATTGAAAGAATCGCAGAGTTCAGTGGGTGAGAATGTGCATCAATGAACCATTTCCAGAACACTGCATAAGAGCAGCCTGAGGGAAGGTGGCAAGAAAGAAAACTTTTATTAAAAACAGCCATATCAAACCTCACCTAGGGTTTGCAACAAAATAACTGAGTAATCCAACAAAAAAAGGCAAAAGGTACTATGGTCAGATAAGAAAAAAATCTAAAGTCTAAAACTTTTTAGACTTCTTGCATTGTGTTATGTTTGGCAGAGACCCACCACAAAAAGTTACATTTACACTTTAACTAGTTTTACACAATCCTTACAGTAAAGCATGGAGGTGGCAGCATCATGCTGTGGGACTGGTTTTCATCAGAAGAGACTGGAAAGCTTGTAAAGATTGAAGAAACAATGGATAATGCAAAGTAGAGGCAAATACTAGAGGAAAACCTTCTAAAGTCTGCTAAAGATTGAAAACTGGGGTAACATTTCATCTTTCAGACAATGATATCAAATACAAAGCCAAAGATACCCTGGAGTGGCCTAGCCCAAGTCCTGATCTGAATTAAACTTCGAATCTGTGGCAAGACTTAAAAACTCCTGTCCACACGTGATCTCCAACCAACTTTATCGAGCTTGAACATATTTGCCAACAATACGTAAAACCCACACCAAGCCAGTGTCAGAAACTGGTAGCCATTTACTCCAAAACATTTGGTGCTATAGTTGCTGTCAAAGGTGCTTGCACAAAACATTGGGTTCAACAGTTTAAACACTTTCACAAGAAGCATATTTCAGTTCTTTGCTTGAAAAATATTTTGTAATGTAAAACCTCAAGTTCCTCAAAAATTGAGTATTAGCTTGTATTAAAATAGCACATGGGAAATTAAAGCAACGTCTTATCCACTAACGTGTGATTTTGTCAACGGTCTGAATACATTTGCAAGGCATGCTTACCCTAAGAGTTAAAGCTGTTATGACTGCAAAAGGTGGATCTAGCAAATTTTTTTTTTTTTTTGGGGGGGGGGGTTCAATACTTGAAAAAGTAAGTTCAAGTAGCATATTTCATTTTTTAAATTTTCTTTAAAATATCTACAATGCATTTTAGCTCTGATAATTCATTCTTAGAGGATAAGAGTTCACAAAAATATTGATCAGAAAAATCAGTAAACAATTTGTAATGCAGACAGTGCTGCAAACTTTCAAAGGGTTCAAATACTTTCAGACACTGTATACAACTTCCTTACACATTAAGAAAATGTACAGCAAAACACTGAAAATTAGTTATTGCTCTGCAAATATCAATTTTATACTTTAAAGACTTAATCAGATGTATATTAAAGGTGCAAATTTATTTACAAACAAATACAATGAAATACAAATTTTTAGCATGGGCCTTTAAAAAAATAAATAAATAAAAAAAACCACAAGGGGGAATGTGATAGAGTTGCCATGGTAATATTTTCCTGTTGGCCACTTTGTCACAGAACCACGTAATGTGTTTCAGATCATATCAGTCAGGAGTGGAATACATGTGTTCCTAGGGCTGAAATCTATCCTGCACTCACACTGTCGGCCAAACACACAGTTCCCCTTTCAGATGTTTGAGCTCAGTTATGCAATAAGCACAAGTGTGGATGTCCCTTAGAAAAGCAATAGCTGGTGCCCTTCTGCATCCATGGTACTACACAAACTGGAGTTGGACCTGGTCCCCTAGAGCCTCATTCTCTCTGTATATGTAAAGGGAGGAGCTGGTGTCTTTCTCCTCCTCAGCAAGCAGATCCCTGAAGGAGGCCACACAGGGGTCATGTTCCTGCAAGGCAGCTGGGTAACGTGGAGCAGACTGCTCGATTCGCACAGAGCGCCGAACTGGGGTGAAGAAGTGCAGCTCTTTCCCATCAAGATACACAGGCTCCTGCTTCTGGCTTTTCCTCCCCCTGGAACAGTTCCACAAGGGTCACCACATTAAGACAGTGGGCATCAGAACAAGATGTGCGTTACCTGTATTTAATTTTTAATACCTGGTTGAATGACGACCCAAGGAGCAGGCTACGTACCCAGGTGTAGCTGTGATTTTGTACTTCACTACAGACGAGCCCTCCTTTGTGCCACAGATCAAAACAGTAGTGGCTTTGGGTGTGACAACGTTGGTTTCCAATATCTTGTGGTCCTCAACTTCCTGAATGTCTGTTTCTGCCTTAGGTTCTGATGCAGATGGTATTTGACCTGAAACAGCAACAGCTTTTGGGATCCTATCAATACATGAATATTTTTGTCTACCACAAGTAGACTTCCATTAACTGCTCCAAGGTTCACCCATTCAAGAGAAAATTAAGTAAGCATTTCCTCACCATAATTTCTTTGAAAAGTGTTAGCAGAGTGTAAAGAATTATAAAGAAGTTCACTAAAATAAAACTACCTTCTTCAGACGCCTTAGTATGTACCTCTTCTGTTTTCTTAAGTATTTCAAATATTACATCTCGCAGTTCATCCACTGGCTGCGTGTAGAGAAAAAGCAAAACCTCAGCTGTGTTCATAACAACAACAGGTTGAATATATTGCATTTTCAGTCTGACAGCAACAAGCAGAGAAAACAGACACCTGCCACTCCTGTGGAGAAATGCAGAGAGCTTCTACTTTACCTCAAGGACAACTTGCACAGCCTGCTCAAACAGAGGCAGAACTTCCAGGTTCCCTGCCCTCTCCATGAGCCGAGCCTGGCAAATCCAGTATTTGGCAAACTTCTGTGCTACTGGCAGGCGAGAAAGCAGCGCTGTCACCTGCTCAGTGGGGCAGCCCTAAGGACAACATGCATATTCATTGAAAGCTTATGCAAAGGAAAAGAACTTATATGGATGAAGAGAGAGTCAGCTGTAGAAGTCAGGACCACCAATGTGTATATGATCCTAAGACACTCAGCATAGCATCACATCTGTTTAACTCATTCTCATAATTTTATAGTAAAGGGAAACCTAGATTTACATACTTTTGCCAACAAAGCAAACTACTTATTTTCTTAAACCAAGTAATAGTATTACTGGTGCAGGGTTAAATTATGGACCAGTATCTAGTATTAGTAAAATCAGAACAATGAAATGTTTGCAGGAGCACCCCCTTGTAATTATCTGTTAATTTCAAACTTGTGCAAAAATTTGTATTCAAAAAATTTTTAATGCAGAAGAAAAGGTAGTGCAGGCAGGACGGACAGCATTACCTCTTGCACCAACTTCAAACAGTCAGCCAGTGCACTATCAATGGTGCAGACCAGACGTTGCACTTCGTCTTCTGCCTCCATGACGTTCCAGTAACGCTGAGAGATTGCGGGCATCTTCTTCACACTCGGCCTAATGGGCATGGGTGGCCGCTTGTAGGAAATGCCCTTTGCCTTCCGCCACTCCTGGAGTTTCCTCCTGCAGAAAAGTTGCACACAGTGAACAAACCACAAATAAAGAGCGGAGAAGATACCATTCTGACAATCAGACCTCCAATTATTGCACACATGCTGAGGTTAGACAGGTGCCAATGAGTCAATTTAGACTGACAGCGACCACTAACAGTTTTACAGATAAGACAGGGTGGAGAAATGGTTTGCCATAACCTTTATGTATGTTTTTTGTTTTGAAAACACATGGAGGACATAGAAACAAACACTTGAAGCTAAATTTGAACCTGCGCCTGTCTGGCCAAACAGCCAGTTTCTTTTTTTTTTTTTTTTCCCCCAAGAATAATGTAACAGTGGCTAAAAGATATTTATTCCCCCCCCACTATGCTCCTTGCCATCTCTGGGGAAAATAATGGTTAAGCAGTTCAATGTGACACCAGAAAGCAACATATCCACAAACATTACAGTGTTGTACTGTATCAGGAAACAAGTGAAATACCCAGCTACGAATACAAACATTAACAATTCCAATCTGTGCACATTACTGATTAATGAAGGTGTTTAAAAAGGCTGAAAGGACTTACAGCCTCTCCTCCTGTGCTGCTGTCAATTTTTGTTTACCCTTCCGTGGGACAGTGGTAAAACCCTCTTGGTCAGCCGGACTTTGAGGAGGAACCAATTCCAAAGACTCCTTGGGTTCGCTGGTGAGTGAAGTTGTGTCTGTGGTTCTCAGCTGAGTCGTCTTCAGGCTGCTGCTGTTCGTTCCTGTACCATCAAACTTGGACACAACCTGCTGGCACGTCTCCTTATCCATCTTAGCCATTGCTTGAAGCACCACTCTGTACAATGCTGAGGCCCGCCCTTTTGAATGAGCCTGGTTCTTTGTCATTTGGAGTCCTGCTACTTGGTTGCTGATCCTGACCTTAGGAGTAGAGACACAGTTCCTGAGTAGTGCCAGACCTGTTGTGTCTTTTTGCTGACATCTGATCGGCACTAAATTAGATGAAGGATGCTTGGTGCCAGTAAGATTACTGGCTCTGTTAGACTGTGCTCTATAGTGTCTACTATAGGGCTTGGCAGTGTCTATAGCACTTGAAATGTTATATTGTCTCTCTCCTGGTATGACCTTAACTTGACGGGTACTGGAGTGTGATTCAGATGAAGCAGAAACCAGGTCTGACTTAGTTTGCACTGTGCTATGGGAATTGAGATCAGACTTGAAAGGAGCTGCCGTGGCTGCCATGGTCTTGCAGGATACAGTCCGAGGACCTGGTTTTCTCAGCCATGGTTTCACTGAGGTGGCTGTGCTGGCCTGTGAATTGGCTGAGACCAATGTGTTTGAGTGCATGGTTCCAACTTTGTGGCTTTTTTGATCCAGAAGAGTATTACTGGAAAGAGGACCCAAGGGTCTTGCTGTGCTGGGCTGGCTGCCGGCTGCTTTGCCTGCCGCATTGTGCCGGGAACTGACTATGCCACCTTCCGCACCATGCCGAGAGCCTGCCACGCCAGGCCGGGAACCTGCTGCTGTGCCCACTGTACCAGGCTGGGAACTTCCTACGGTGTCTGCTGCGCTGGCCTGGGATCTCACTGTGCCACCTTCCACACTGAGCTGAGAACCTGCTCTGGTGCCCACTGCACCGGGCCGGGATCTTACTGTGCCACCTTTCACGCTGGGCTGGGACCCTGCTGTGGTGTCCACTGCACCAGGCCAGGATCTTGCTGTGCCACCTTCCACGCTGGGCCGGTAGCCTGCTGTGGTGCCCGCTGCACCGGGCCGGGATCTTGCTGTGCCACCTTTCATGCTGGGTCGGGAGCCTGCTGTGGTGCCCACTGCACTGGACCGGGATCTTGCTGTGCCTCCTTCCACGCTGGGCCGGGAGCCTGCCGTGGTGCCCACTGCACCGGGCCGGGATCTCACTGTGCCACCTTCTACGCTGGGCCGGGAGCCTGCTGTGCTGGGCCTCGAACCTGTTCCGTTTCCCCCTGCACCAGGCCGGGAGCCTGCTGTGCCACCTCCTGCACCTCGCCGGGAACCTGCTGCGCTGTCCCCTGGGGTCACTACGTCACAATGCATTTTAGCAAGAGAGGCAGATGTGCTGGAGTTTGAAGTGCGAACCACTATATTGGAACACCCAGTGTGTTTTGTGGTGCTGCGACAGTTAATAGAAGAGGGGTCGGTGGCTTGGAGCAGTGCTCTGGTAAGTCCACCTGGAATCTGAGTCTCCTTCCATCTCTGGGTGGGTGGATCTTTCCTTTGGTTCTCCTTTCCCTTGGGAGCCTAAAACCCACAGACATAGCACTGTTACAGTAAGGCCATATGCTGTACATATGGATATGTTCTCCACCCAGCAGCAAGATGGTAAAAGACATCATCATATCTATCCTATATTTACTAGCACTAGCTGTACATGTAGTTCCAGTGTGTATAAATAACTAGACCTGCAGGTTAAGGTTCTTTTCCCACATAAAGGCAGACTGAAATAAAACAAAAGTTTCTTATTACTTACACAGGGAGCTTTTACAAAAGTCTCAGTGACCTTTTTAGGCTTGATACAGTTGTCCTGTAGATATGATCTGAAAAGACAAATGACAAACATACAAAAGTGGGCAAATGTATGTTTAAAAGATGAAACCGACTAAATTAAACTATTTCATGCCAAACCCCCTGCATTTAAAGTTTATACAAAATACTGTTGCAGTCAGCAGCTGTTGGAATAATCTGTCTTACGTTGAATTTGGAGGCCTCAGCTTTCCCTTTTCAGCCAAGTACTCCATCAGTTTCTGCTTGCGGAGTTCTATAAAACACAAAAATGTGATTAACTCACAGTATACATTTGATAGATGTACAAGGTATATTACAACACATTTACACTAAAACTTAAAATTTAAGGTCTACAATTAATTAATTTATTACCATCCAACACTGCTGTGTACAAACTAATACAACAGTAAGTGAAACTGCAGTGTATGAACTCATATTACCGGGTATTAACACTACTAACTAACCATGTTATCTACTAAGCCAGTGTACAAGGTAACCACAATGTATCAGTACTACTAGCACAGTATATTAACTAGCACCAAACTAGCAGTATAGCACACCAACTTTATAAACAACACATAAAACTGCGTTGTAACCGTGTGATCTAAAGTTATATCAATAATAACTTTTTTGCACTTTTGAGTTGTTTTGGAGAAAACTTTTTGCTAGATGAATAAATGGAAATGTATCGACAACGCCATGAAAATACCTCGTTTAGAAAGACGGCGCTCAGCCCCAGCGGCATCCATCGCTGACCGAAACACAGAATCCCTACAGACAGTCCCTTGCTTTGAGACTCAATTTAAAAAAAAAAAAAAAAAAAAAAACCGAAGTTTTGATGCAGATTACTCAATAATATTACACTCCACCACATAACCTATATGCCTAAATACCACCACGTCACAGTGAAGCAACCGGTTCATACAGCGAAAACATTAGCCTCCGTTCACTCGCTCGTTCAAATATTTAAACAAACCAATGAAAATAGAGCTCCGCTTGACCTTGTGACGTCGTAACACACACACGCAATATTGTTGGTCCCGCGAACGCGCGTTTTTTGTTTGAATGTCATGGTAACGCTGAATACAAAAAACTTTGCAAAAATTTTTAAGAACAAGAGCTCGGTTAATGTTTTTAATTCCACTTCCATTTACTTTAAAGTGGCTTTGTATAATTAAAATATCATACACCTGCAGCACATATATTGGCCTAAAACACGTAAGGAATGTTTTTACAAAGCAATCGTTTTATGATATATAACCTGACGTGTATTTTTTAATTTTTCAGCATCCAGGTCCCAGTCACTTCTTTTGAAATCTAAAGTACCTTCTTCCAGATTTAAAAACTAGCAATGCGAGTTAAAATGTATATAATTTAGAACTTCTGACTGATTGTGGTCAAATTTAAGGAGCCCAGTACTGACTATTCATAAATAAAAGCCGAAAATGTACCTACAGGGTAGTTTTCAAACGGCGAATGACTAGCGTGGGAATACTGTATTGTACTGTCCCGCCCATCCATTATCATTGACTGCTTAATCCTGGTAAGGGACACCAATTAATAATTTGACTATAAATATTAAATAATAAAAACGTATGTTGCTGTGAGTATGTATGAGCCAGAAATTGTGTTTACCAGTGTAATGAAAACATTCCCACCAAGTTTTTCATGCTGAACCGAGTTTGGACTTGTGATTTACTGCTACACAGGAACAGCTGGACACCATGACTCATTGCACAGGAACTGGTGCTAACCTGTTCTAGTAGTTTTATTTCTCCATGGCCTCATATACACACCTGATACAGGTTACATCAAACACATATATCTTAGGAAAAACATATACAAAGCATCACATACTGATTGGTGAATGTTATTTTTCAAAGGAATCATGAAAGTGTGGTGGGAAAAAATGTCAGAAAAATAGCTGCCACCTATTGCTGTCACCTCTTAATTTCAGCAGTACTTAAACATAAATTAAATTAAATTAAATTAAATTAAATTAAATAAGACTTCTTTTTAATCACTTTAAACAGCCAGGAATGTATTAAAGTAGGATTGCAAGTGGGCTCACTTCTGATAAACTTTGAAACCTGTGTGACGGCCAGGTGTGGAGCTTTGGCTCATTTCTACAGGCTTCTTCTCATCTGAAGCAGTGCTTATGAACGAGCCACGGAAGATAGCTGACTCAAAGGTGCACATGGAGAAGTCGGAGTTTTTCTTCAGGAATAGAAAGTGCATCATATCTTCCCCCTCTTTGATGGTTTTCAAGTTTTCAGGGTCTTGGATCTCCTGAGTGCAGAAATTTACAGAAATGAAAAATGTCTAAATTTTGCATTGTTTTTATTACTACTAGGTAATAACTTGAATAGTAAATAACTTAAGCTGCAATAATCATATCTAATGTAATATTTCTTACCTCCACGGTCAAAAGTGGCTTTTCTGGGATTCCTCGGCAGCACAAATAGAGATTTGTCCCTGCAATGTTCAGAACTGTGGGCTGACCGGTGTTCTTTGTCAGTGTGACAGAGCTGTACACCAACAGGTTCAATTGCACTAAAAAAGAAGGAATTAAGGCTTGTTGTGAGCACATGTGAAGTTGACCAGAAAAAGGTATGGTGGTGGGAATGGAATGAAATAAATGCCATAAATGGTATCTGTTCCCCCTAGTCATTCATAGAAATGCTGAGTAAAATTGCAGAATTGGAATCTCAAACTCTACTGTTGCTCTCTTATGCTGGATCTGTATACATGAGCCTCAACTACTTCAAATCCCTTGTATTTACAAATGTAGATGGCCAGTCAAATTCTGTCACAAAGTGTTATCTTATTAAAGTGCTATTCAATAGTAAAAGCAGAACAATGGGGGGGAAAAAATCCAACACATTGTAGCACAAACCTCAGTTAAGTGAATGGACTGGAGATTTGGATGGGTGGATTAACATATTAATAATTTTGTTGTAATTTTTTAATCATATGATATTCTACACCAGTCCAATACATTGGTACTGCTATGTGAAACCAAGCACCTATCAAATGGGCTTGTAACTGCCACTCAATTTCATTTAAAAAAACAACTGTTTTTGAACTTTCTCTAGCATCTCAGAAATGGAACGAACTGTCATAAGCTCTGCAATGAAATCTCTGAAAGAATGCTGTTTGTGTCCCGCCGGTCAATCTCACCTTTTTTATGCACACTGCCTCCCTGCAGTGACATGGCCAGCAGCTCCTGTGTCTCCTTGATGAATACCAGGTTCTTCTGTCGCTCATCACTGATGTTGTAAGTCTTAGAGGTGGTGAGGATGAACTGACCAACTTTTGTGCTTGACATGGTCACCACTGCACTCTCTGAGAAATCAGAAACAGCGAAACTGGTCTGAGAACTCCTTAGTGTGCACACCAGTAGACTGTTTCAGTTGTCAGTGATTTTAAGAAGGTTTTCAAATAAAGGATTTCCAATGTCGGGTAGAACTTTCAATGTAAAAAAAAAGGTACCAAGGATAACTAGGTTAAACCACCGAGGACATCATATGATAATTTTGAAGCTTCTGTAAACATTCAGAAATTAGTAAAAAAAGACCAAATGCGGTTATTTACTTACGTTCCACAATGTTTTCAAACATTATCTGGAGCAGCTCATTATCGGTGAATTCTGTGCCCCACGTCTTGTCAGTCATGGACTGCATATCATCAAGGAGGCTGGAAAATTGCTGAGTGCTTGAAAGAGGGGAGCCCCCCAGTGTGATATCTGCTTGGAGGTCTTTGCCAAAGGTCTCATCCTCACCTCCCTTTTCCACAGGCACAGACAGGAGGAAATGATGAAGGACTCTTCCTAAAGCCTAACCCTGGTTCAGCTGGCTATTTTACTTCACCTGGCTATCTACCTGGAAAAAACATACTGCAGCACACTGTCACCAGCACTTCCAAAGGAAGCTTTAGATTTTAAAAGTATTTCAAAGCAGACACATTCAACTTTTCGGTTACTAACATAACATTTTATTTTCATTATATTTGAGCAATTTGAATGCATGTCTGGATTTCGTGGCTGAGACATACATCTTCACAACAAAAATTTCATGATATTGCCAAAACATCTCACCTGCACCAGTGCACGGTCTCCCTCCTCGAGACCCATGCTTTCCAAGCTGCAGAAAGAAAGGCGTGGGTTTGTTGATGCTTATATGTATAAGTTTTTTAAGATCAGAAATAGCCGTAGACACAGGCATTTTCTTGCTATATAGGTAGCAATATTAACGACAGTGTTATTCAAAAAATTTTAAGTAATAACAATACAAATCTGGAAATATAATTTGGCACTGATCAGCAAAAACTGAGCTATTTCAATGACATATTTCCTCCTTGTATGCACAATATTGAAAAGCACTGGAATCTTACCTCTTGAAAAGGACGACACTATTGTCACACATTTCTGTGCAAACAAAAAATAAAAGGGAGACAATTTGATCAGACAAGTTTGCATTTTTCAAAACATTCAGTAGTCAAATTGTTTAAAAATAACTTGGCATACAATATGATATGATAAAATATTAGGAAAAAATTATTAAATTAAAAATGTAATGCAATTATCTTTATCAGATGTAAAAATAACAAGTCTGCTATATTGTTACATACTTGTACGCTGAATACAATTGGACACCTAGGTATCTTACAAGTTGGGAAGAAATAAAACAGAATTAATAGAAAAAACAGACAAGTACCTGAAACGGCCTGTGGATGTAGATTTTCAGCTGCTGTCTGTATCTCAGCTTTAGTTGCTTCTGACTACAGAGAGCAACAACTTTCCTATTTAAAGCATGAACAGAGAAAAAACCCCTCAGGGCAGAAATGGGAAGGAAGGGACTCATTTAATTGTGAAGATGCCAAAGGACTGCAATCGAGGAAAGAAAAACTGGGAGAATCCAAAATTAATGTGAAAACAGAAACCAATTTGTCATCAGTATTATTATGTTTATCACAAAGTTAAGAAAGCAACTGCTTTTTTTCATATTACATACATAGTACATCTGCATATAGAGTACAGTGCAAAGATTTTAGACCACCCAAGAAAATTATGCCTATTGCAATTTTCACTTAGCACTTAGCACTTTGCAAGGTTTATTTGTTGCGAAACCACTATATAAACACAATTAGACACTTACACAATAAAACAATAACATGTTGATACCTTTTTGAGGTGGCTAGAAAAATACATATTTGGTTCCCAAAGGCCACTTTGTTATGGGACTCAGTAGATGACAGGGTTATCTTGCACCAAAGCACAGTACACACTTTGTGTGAAAACGTCTTTGTAGAACAGGAACAAGCAGAAGATACTGCAATACACTAAATTTGGCATCTGGCAAATTTACAGCTTGCTTGCTTCAGTGGTGAAGTTCTGCAGAAGCAGGCAGCGCTGGAGTAAATCAGTGTGAGGGGAGTTATATCAGCAGGTCCTCGGCTCTCATATTACGCTGCTCTTTATAACAAAAACTGCAACATCGGGCTCATCTGGTACAATGGCATTTTCCACAGATAGGTGCTCATTTTACTTCTGCAACAGATACTTTGCTCACAGGGTAAATGTATATAGCAGACAGTGAAATTGTGAACTTAATTTCTCTATAACGCAAATATTCACGAGCCCAGTAATCTGTGTCTCCATCCACAGAGTAACAGTCTTCGGCCCTGTGACTCTGCACTAGACAAGCTGGACAAAAATATCATGTTAAATGACAAACTAGATAGCTAGAGACAATATTTTTTCATATAAATACAATAAAATGTGGTATTGTCATTGTCACGCACAAAATACCTACTACTTTGAGGTTTAATTAATTTTCACTGACTTTTTTTTTTGTTCAGAAACCTCATTTTCTCCCATAAGAAATAGTGATTTAATTCTTTTACAAAGGGAATTTGGCTGATGGAGTGATTTCACAGAACCGATAAACCCTGTTATCTGAAGAATGGATATGCTTGACCGTAACATGCAGACATGGCAGACGCTATCTTTCTATTTCTAAACTTGCTTTAACTGGTAGCCCGGAGGTTGAGAAATCAGACGTGCTTTCATTGTTTGGGACTCACATCCTTGGATTGGCCCTGCTTCCGTACACCTGAAGAACGTGTTCACTTTGCATTTCCTTAGGCAATATCCATTTTTACTGGGTAGGTCACACCAGACAGCAACACAGACAGTCAAAACCTGTGCTCGCTTGCATCACTACATTCTTCTGCTCCCCACTGCATCTGACAGCAGCTCCGGAAATTAACTGTATGTCGGTAGGGCCAGAACGGGCTAGACAGATCTGTCTAGTGAATGTGTTAATCCTTATAAGATGATAAGAATTAAACAGCCCCGTGGTCCCAACTAAAGTAGAAGAGTCTGCTTGAAGCATCTCTACAATAGAGCTATTTTTTATAAATTCTGAAGCGTACCAATGATATTGTCCAGCCCATTTTAGAATGTCTTTGTGGAATAAGCAAGAATTCAGTTGTTTTCACAGCTTTTTTGTTTTATTCCACTGCAAACTAAAGAAATGCATGTATGGATGACAAAAGATCTTTTAATTTCAGGAAGAATGTTGCATTATTTGAATAAAGTGTACCAATACTTCTGGCCACATCTGTAATTAATACACAATTTCAAAGTAAAAATGTTAATAGAAAAATCGATTTGCATATCTTTCTTTTGTAGGTATTAGTAGTGATCTCAAGTCTTGTATGAATGGAAAATAGTTTTGGGAGGGAAAAATATGAAACTACTAAGCAAATTTGAATTGACATAAGAGGAAAATGACATAAGTTTCAACAAAGAAAATTGTGCAAAAATGGTAAAAATTTAAAAGTGAAACCTGGCATATCTCCAGCCAGAGCGTTTTCATGTCAAAAAATCTTAAAAGATTTTTTAAAAAAAGGAATATTTCACCAACTACATACAGACTACATACAGTTTACCTTCACAAAAAGCTTGATTTAAATTTTTTTTTTCCAGTCTCCTGTATTATACAAAAATACCTGGGACAAAATTGGAGACATGCTTGTAAGAAAGTTCAGAAGTCAGACTGGGGGTTAACGCAATCACTGCAAATGTAACTGTAACGTCAACATCTTGGCCAATGTTGGCCTCAGCTATTTCCTAATGCAGAATAATAGGGGTTTTGCTAGTTGACTTCACCCTCAATTTTCCCAGATAAAATCATTTGGAATTAATTTTACTGTTGCTCCTATAAATAAATACATTTAGCTAAAGTAAAGAAGAAATCTGGCAACAAAATACTTACCACCATCACAAGTTCTCCAGCATGAACGTTTTGGTGCCAGTCATTGACAGTGAAAATAGAGAAATATATCTCATTTATTAAATGTTTTTCTTCTTCAAAAATTCAGACAGTAATTACAAAACAGTATGTACACGGTCTTTTAAATTAAAACATTTGAGAGAAAATGAGCACAGTACATTGTCACTGCAACCTGTTTTCTCAAACGAAGGTAATTAAAATGATTGCTTTCTCACAATTGCAGGCAATGTTGCAGACAGAGGTGGAGCACAGAGAGGGATTCACTTGTTCTTAAGGAAAATAAGACCAAACCCCCCAAGACATGGAATTAGGTAGGGTGGATATGAAGTGCCCAGCTGTGCAGCATGCAGTTTTTCCTTTTGTACGTTTGTAGGACAAAAATGAGCAAAGTACCAGGAGGACAAGGCCTTTGCTGTTTTAATGGATCTCTACCAGGACCATCTTCAAGAGCCAGGACTTCACACAGACCTGCTTGCAACTATAGAAATTCCTCATCTGAAAAATCTAAACACGCCGACATTTGAGTAATTGTGGCAAAACTGCCACTGACAAATCATTTGATGGAGTATGCAAATTTCAGTTTAAGAAATAAGTGAAGGAAATAAAGTCCAGCAAGTGATGGAACAGATGGTCATCACACTTCAGGGAAACAACACTTTCCCCTCAGTAGAATTTCTCTCGATTCCCCTTTAAGTGACACTCCATTTCCAACGTGCCTGTGAACCACATGCATCCTGACTAGTAGGCATTACTCACCCACTCCCTGCCTCAGCTACACCAGCTACCGATTGCTTGTATGTTCTGCCATGACCAAGTGGATGACAAACTCTCATCCACAGGTTTTTAGTATCTAACATCCTCATCATAGACAGCAAGTATAATTTGAACCCAAATCTTCACCACAGAGCATATAGAACTTTTCCCCATGTTGAATGCAGGCCTTTTATGGAACTTTGCACCATTAGTTGTGTTTATGTTGCAGGAAAAAAAGGAGACCACACATTGTCCGGATTTCGGTGACATAAAACGCTATAGATTAAAACATCCAGCTCGGACCCAGAAAAAAGAAAAAAAAACAAAAAGCTGTTTGTCACAGCCAAACATGCCTTATTAATGGGTACTGGGTGTTACAGCTGACCCCTGCAATAAGACCAATCCTTGTACCTTCAGAAATAAATCTTTTGTGACTTAAGGAGGAGTGTGTAAGAAAGTGTTTCTCACATGGGACACTTAGAAATGATCATCTTAACGCCAGTCTAAGTCTCAAGAAACATGCTGTCCATATTTAATACAGAAACAAATTTAGGGTTTTGTTATGTAAATGATTCCAAAATGTTATAAACTACCAAACAAGACCTTTTTTGTAACAAAATTTGAGGAATAACATAAAAAGCTGCAGAACAGTACAATTATCACATTTGTAATTTTTGATCTTTTGCACCCCCCCCCCCCAAAAAAAAATTGACGAAACCATTACACTATATGCATGTATACTGGAAAGTGCTTGTTATTCCCCATCAGGAAGTCCTCAGTGTCTTAACCAATTTCTTAATTTAGATATACAGAACTGCAACTTGGCAGCGGGGCTTTTTCCCATTGTGGTAGTATGAGGACAGCCTTCTGGGATGGGAAAAGGACAGACGTCCCTTTTCCTGGTCCAGGAACATGTGGAATGCTGTGTATTTGCTTCCCTTAGATGCCCTTTCGGATTGTTTTTGGAAGAGGCACAATGTTCACAGTTTGACACAAACTTTGCCATTACAAAGAGGCGGCTGATCAAGTGAAATATAGGCGGGGGTGAAGCACATTTGCGTCAGAGGAGGGATGGGAAACAGCAACCTGCTGTACGTAAAGTTCATAGCTGACGTGTTTGGATGAGAACAACAGTATATAAAGTAAAGGCATTTTACATCAACGTGCCAAAAAAAAAAAAAAAGAAAAAAAAAATCACAAAAATATACAATTTGAATCTTAGGCAAAATAAATACAGCAAGTTTTTTTAAACATATATTTATATATAAATACATATATCTTTATATTGGAAGTCTAGAGACCAACAACCTGCTGTGTACTGTTGAAGCTTCTGCTCCACTCACATACTCAAAGCTATCTGCTCCCAAAACACACATCAGCACCTGTAGTTTTCACTGAAATAAAGCCATGAGCCAAATCAAGGTCACTTCAAGGTTACTTATTGTGTCTTTGCCTTCATGGATGTCCTCAGTGGCTTCCTACACCAACCTCTTTGTTAACACTCACTAGTAACATGCATGCTGCGATATGGGGCACTTACACAGAGACATGTGCACGCACATACAACAGACGAGGACTGAGACCAAGACCCACAGTTTTTTCCTCCCTCGCATAAATAAATAAGATTCTCTTTCACACACACACACACACACACACACACACACAATTCTAAGTATATTCCAAAAAAAAAAATATTGCCTCACCTTTGATATCAAGCATTTTCTCTATGCTTCCACAGTTATTAAGTGGCTGAAGAACCACCTGTCCTGCTGTAGTGTAGTGCTTTGTACTCTTTTGGTCTCCCTGAGTTGAGTGCGCGTGGTATCAACACATGGAATGGTGGGAAAGAAGAAACATGTTGCAACAGTGACCACAGACCCCCCTGCGGCACATCCAACACCAACACAACTCATTAAAAAAAGGGTTCCGCAGCATTCCTGCTGGTTTGCTGAATGTGTGTGTGTGGGGGGGGGGGACTCTGGGTGCCTTTTTAGTAGAAAAATGAGAAAATAAACCCCTATAACAGTCTGTATAAAAACCTCAAATTGTGCAGTTTATAAAATAATCAGGTTTGCCCTTCCTGCCTCTTCCAGCCCAGACAGCAGGCCCTGTATGGGAGCAATTCATGCTGCTGTACTTGTCTTCCTGCACACTTCTCTCTCTTCACACTCACAAACACACATACAGATACAGACGTGCCCGTTTCCCCCACATACTCAACCTTACACACACACACACACACACACACACACACACACAGACAGGTGGACACATGAGCAGTCCAGGCTGTGCTCCTCTTCTTCAGGACCTGAGACTCCACCTCTGGTCTCAGAGGTCTGGGGACGTATGGAGTGCCACAGGTTCACCGAGAGGCCAGGGTGTGTGGGGTGAAGCAGGCAGCAGGCCATGTGTGTATCTATGTGTATATCTACCTGTGTGTATGTGTATGTGCACGTGGGCCCACGGCCTCTCCTGTCAGATGCTGCCCTCGCTGTGGCTGTTGTGGTTTGGCTGTCGGGCCGGCAGACAGTTCTGATCGTTGAGCAGGGATGTGGTCTCGTCCGGGCCGTTCTCCATGGCCTCGAGAGACCGCCTAGGGGGCTGCTCCAGATGTGTGTGGCCACTTTCGGGGGACTGCGGTGTGCTGTCCAGACGTGACGCCATCAACCCATTCTGGTACTGCGAGCGTGTAATCTGGCATGGTGGGAGCACAGTGTCCAAGAGAAAACAGAGCAACATCATTGAGGCAAAATGAATAACAAGACATGATACGAACAAACACATCCCAGCAATCCAACAGAACTGAACCTTAAACATTTTGACGTGAACTTCGCACCAACCTTGACAAACTGCAGGTCAGTGAGCGCGCGCACGTTAAAGTCAGGTGTGTACTGCATCGAGGGGATGCTGTTGAGCTGGTTGTTGCTGCCGCTGACAGATTGCGACTCGGAGCGGTCGGTGCAGCTGAGAGAGGCCGAGCGATTGAGACCGCTAAGGTGCGAAGGGGAGCGGAACTCTGAAACGCAAAAGGCACCATCGGATAGCCTTGGTCTCAAACAAAAACACACAGATGGAGCGATGGTCATACGATGAACCTCAGACAGATTAGGATGAGAAACGTTAAAGAGGAGACGGCAATACACATGACACTGACACAGTGAAAGACAGGAGAATGTATATGGAAGGCTTTGACCGGGACAGTGGATTTTGTAAGAGCTTCAATCTACATTGTCCTGCAATGGTGGCAAGTAGCTGAGAGAGCAGTTAATAAAGACTAGGATGAGTGGAAGAGTGAACACAAACCTAATGGTCTGAGTGAAGGTCTAGAACACATTTACGACATGGTACTTTGGTAGTTTACCAGCGCTGCGTTTTCTGTAGTTTCATTATCCGCGTATTCATTATCTTTGCTTTCCTGAGGTTCCCCTCTGAAGTGGGATGTGGTCATATGCTACTGCTGTGTGAGGATGTAGGGATGTATTACTTGCAAAGTGTGGGACACTGTGTTTCTAGGGAGATCCAATCATATAACATGATGAACCTGTGGCATGAAGGCTGTGCCACCAGAATGTCTGTTAAAAAGGGTATGTGAGTGTATTAAGGATAAGAACTCATTATTATTTTTAGTATTACTTTGTTTGTACATTATTACAACTTTCTTCAGATGAATATTAAAAAAACTCAAGTACATATCTGAATGGTACAAAATCAGTGCTGTGTGTGCGTGCTTGTGTGTATGTCAGAGAGAACGAGGTGTTTGACATGGGAACTTGGGAGGGGTCACACCATGCTGGAAAGCAGAAACACATCAAAATATTAAAAATTCAAGTAACATGGCATCCATCAGTCAGCCAGAAACCAATACTACAGGTGGGAACATGACAGTTGTGGACAACAGTGCCCCCTGTTGGAGGAAGGCTGTAGTAAGGCACTGGGACAGTACCAGCTGTGAGCTTCATAACGATGGCCACACTATTGCACCCCTTTCCTTGAGATAAAACCCCTAGATGTTTTCCACACCTCCCACCTTTGGTACTGGGTTCTAGGGGGGCCCCGGCTGACCTCTGTGAGCAGGGACTGTGGGCCAGCATGCCATGTGGCCTGACCCTACACTGCTCAGTGAGTGCTGGTGTATGTATGAGAGGAGGTTAGCTCTGTGAGTTTGTTATGTGATGCTAGGCAGGTAAATATCCTGGGAAGAGCACCCCCACAGTTAGACCAGCCCACCCTTTCCTACAGCTGCCTGGGCAGACCTTTTACTCAGAGCCCTGATCCAGGTAGGTCTTCCTCCAAAGACACTTCCACCTTGTCAGCATGAACTTCCTGGACTCCTAGGGGAAAATTTGCTTTTGAATTAATGAGGATTGAGCTGAGGTCGGGTTCCAATGGCTCCTAAACGCTTAGACAGGCGGAGGTATGTTAGCTCTATCACTCTCACTGGATCAAGGCTCTTCAGAAAGAGGACTGGAGACAGTCACTCTTCTGTCTAACCCCCCTGTGAGCATTGAGGTTAGCGCCCCCCCCTTGTTAGCAGTGCGGGCCCCAGACATGCCAGAGTTTACCTGAGAACCGAGAGAACAGAGAGCACCTCTTTAGAGAGAGGTGATGAGGGTAGGACGGCAGCACTGAGGGGAAGAGAGGGACACAGAGAAAAGTGGAAATCTGATAGAGCAAGATGAGGCTGAGGTGGGGTTCGAATCTGAAACTGTTAGCTGAAAGGCGACAGCTGTAACCACTAGGCCACCTTCTGCAACACATAATGGTTCTGATGTATGGACTATGTTTGCTACCTTGAGGACCACTTTATTTTTGTCTGACCAACCACATACAGTATATAGGTTAATGATGGCAACTAAAACTGTATTTGTTGGAACCTGAAAAACTATTTCTACTGCACTGCAATTATATTTCTTGGATAGAGCTCCAGCAGAAAGAAAGACTAGAATGGGAACGAGAGCCCAGGGAGGCAGGAGGGTAGGATGACAGAAAGGACCTCTAGTAGTTCTTCATTACCTGACAGAGAAGCAGAGGAACAGCAAAAGAAATGAAGCCAACAATCTGAGAACATAATCACTTGACAATCTTGCCGAAGACAGGGGTTCTAAAAGCCAGCCTCTCAGAAGGGAAACAGTGAGTGAGATGTGTCAAGGCAAGAAAAATGATGGAAGCCTTTTATTAAGCGAGGGGGTGAAGGGGGCCTATTTTCTCTGACAGCTTACATTACCTATACTACACTTCTAACACACTTCCTTGAAACTGAAATGGAGTTCTGCATATGTTCTACAGCTGTTCAATAAATAACGAAACAAGAAAAACACAGCTAGATAAAAATCAGGGTTGCTTTAACGCTTGAATTAATCAACAATCCATATATACCTGGGGTTTGCCATGTTTTAGCAAGGAAAAATATTCAACTGAAGTTTCACAGCTTTCAGTTAAGTGGGTATGTTGCGATAATAAGACCAGCCATTAGGTGGCAGTAGTGCAGCATTAAGAATTTTCATCTGTTTCCAGAGGCATTAAAAGGAAAGGCAAAGATGAGCACTACTTCTCTCATTCCCAGGGCCTTCAGGATGAGTAGGGACATCTGGATTTGTTTGAACAAGTTTGTAAGTCATCCCACCTGCTTTTTGCTATAGATGTTCATCATTTCATGCATCACACATCTATTTGTTCCCATGCAAATATCTGGGTTGAGTTCTTTGGGAGAAGGCAAGACTGTATACTAGCTGTTGCTAAGGTCCTATGTGGATATATCTGTGGCAAACATCTCCATTCCAGTTGGACCACAACATGCCAGTAAAGACAACAGCACAGATATGCCTTCCACCCCCCTTTCCTTCAGACTGATCCCTGACAGCATCTTCACCTTCACTGCAAAGCATCTCAGTATGAAGCACTATCTGCCCTTTCCACATGGCTCACAACACGATGGGACGCCGGCTATCTAGTTAAATGCCGTCCACAACAAACAGAAAAGCAAAAAGGCAATCAGCCAAATTAAGCCTGATGTATCAACTTGATTTTTTTTTGCAGTTATAAAGCGCAGATGCAGAACAAACACCCGGTGAATCACACTGGGTGGGCAGACTGCACCGTTCCCTGGGGTGTACCTGAGCATCGCGACGCCTGCATGCCACCTAGGGTGAAGGAAACGGGAAAAATAGATGAGCACGCAGTTAGATGGAGGCAGAGAAAACTCAGTGGGTGCACTCACCCAGGGTTGGTGTGCTCAAAGCCATGACACCATAGAAGGAGAAGGGACCAGTCTCAAACTTCATGTTCTCATTTCCTGCCTCCACCTCCACTCTGCCCTGAGGGTCAAAAGAAGAGGGTTACCAGGCCAGGTACACATGCTCACATATATGCAAAACAAAGGCACATGCAGCTGCACCTGTTCACATCTTGATTATTTACAAGGGCAGAGCAGGTAGTCAGTAAGGGGGCAACGTTTGCCGGGTGGGGGTGGTCGGGCCTGGTTGAGGGAGCCTCTTGTTCTGTTAGACTGCAGCCTAGGAATGCATGAACTACAGCAACAGTACAGAACAGTTAACACTGCTCAGACACCATGGCAATCTCCATTATGGACCCAGAGAGAAACTGGGACTCATTGAACCCCACCTACCCACCCTGGGTACCCGGCTGCAGCTCGGTCCACCCCGTCAGGATCGTGAGCCTTGCTCACAGCTGGTATTGATGTCCAGTGGCAGCCTGGCAGCAGCAAAAGAATCACTACTGGTATTTTTCCAGTGAGGCCGAGTCAAGGAAGACACCAATTTACAAATTCCAGCATTACTGGAATAAGAGCTGATCAAATAAGGAATGTGAAAGAAGCAAAGAGTCACCCAATTAAAACAGCCACAGTCACACCTGCACTTTTGCAAAAATCCTTGTATGTTTAAACAATGCAGGTATATACAAGACAGACAGTCGCAAACCTCGTAGAGCAACAATAAACTTCAGCATAAACATCGCAAATAAATATTTTCATTTATCATTCATTCTTTTACCCACCCAGTATTGACACCTGCTTGGCCACAGTGATCACAGTGGTGCAGAGAATAACCCATTTATAGTACAACTTAATCACTTTTCTACCATTTTTATTTAAATTCGTATTTAAAGAAAAAAGAAAGCCCTACACCGGATGGTGCATTTGTGTTTGACAGGTTTATAGCCATGTCTTCGCAGTTCTACTACACTAGTTTGTGTGCGTCATTGATTCGGATGACCAAACACAAAGGACTGGGAAGGTTGGAAAAGGGTGGTTTTCCTAGACTGACCTATTCTGGTGCAAGAAACCTCATATTAGTCAGTTAAGGTCACAGCCCACACTGCAGACTCCTCTGCGTCAGACACTCAATACTCAACAACATCCAACGTTTTATGGCCATGAAATGGTTTTGTAGTTAACAAAGACAAGAAAACATTCTTATATAAGAATTAGTGCTCAAAATAATTTTTTGGAATTGTTAGAAGTGCTCCTGTGACTTGCATTATAGTGCTACAGGCTTCTGCGAAGGCAGATTAAACTTGACTGTAAATTCAAAAGCATGAGACTAAACTTCAGCTTGAAATGTTATCAGTAGGTGAAATGGATCACAAGTGGAACATATACATGCAGACTGCAGGACCAGAGTTGTGTGTGAACATTCGACAGAACACAGATTTCTCTCACTATCTTCTTGTGCAGCTCATTCATCCGTAAACATGAAGGACTACTACCTACAAGGTGGAAATTAAAATCTCATATTTCCGTGTCTTTTATCAAATCAGAATGTTCCTCGAATGTGTGTTTGGATCAGGAGTGTGTCCAGGGAGTTGATGGACAAAATTTAGCTCAATAGGAGGAGAATCAGCCAGCATTCCTACCCAGCAACACAGTTCATCTTGCAGAAATGAATTGAGACGAATATTTCCTTCAGCATTCTCTGGTAAGATCGCAATTTTCATCTTGTCACTTTCGTTTTCATATAAAACTTTCAGTTTCACTTGATAAAACCAAGTTCTCAACTTAAAAATGGCCAAAGTGACAACAGCACGCTCCATTATTATTTTGACCAACACTGTTATTCAAATGGCTACCGTCTCATAGCTTCACAACCTTTTTACTGGAAAAAATCCTTATATCAGGGGTACAAAGGCAGGGTCCCTCCTAGAAGATGTATCAGCAGCATCAAAGCCAGAAGTCCAAGTCCTTAACCACTATTCTACGTTTGGTTCTTCATTCCCCTTTGGTAACACATGTAAGCAAGCACTAACCTATGAATAATGCCCCATGAGTAATACAGTTAAACGTTTGCTAGTTTTATTAACCTACTGTTTACCCAATTCTGGACATGGTGCTATATGACACCTGCAGAGCAGGGATGCAGCGGTGTCCTGTGTAATTGGGACAACAGGTAGATTAGTAGTTTGAACTGCTGCCTTGGATTTGAACAACCAAGGTCTGATTCCCTCTTCCTGTAGTAGTACCACTTAGTCAGTTGTAAGCCGCTTTGGAACAAAAATGAAACAAAATGAACAAACAACATCAGAATTAAAAGACAAACAATAAGATGCTCTACAGCAGCATGCTGTGCACTATTGTCTGACTGCACTAGCACCTCACGGAGGGTGTAAGAGCCCGCCGCTTGGACCTGCGGCGAATCTGCGGTCCACCGTGTAGCAGCACTTTCAGCATAACCGCACATCCTTCTCCTCCATGCCCCTGCCCTATTCCAGCCCTCCCCAGCCCACCCTATTCCCACTCCCCTGCCCACCCTATTCCCACTCCCCTGCCCGACAGAAGGACAAATATTTGTGCGATGATGACAGTGTTCTGGCTTGGGAAATTACAGTTAATGTTCATTCTAATGTTCAGTCCAGATGTGCTATCATTACCCAGCATTTTTGTCTACATAAGTAAGATGAAAAAATAAACAAAGGCTAACAATAACTGCAATTACCAGGAAGTCAGTCCATGTTGCCATAATTGGAGAAGAATACAGAAAGAAGCAGACGATACATCATCAGGATAAACTCCCATCTCCCCCGGATCTCTGCTAATCCTCCCACCGCTGCACGTTCACACATGCGCGCAGGATGCCACACAAACACAAACATCCGATATATGTACTGTGCTTCCACAATGCTCTTATTTTCACACCCAAACAAGTGATATAAATGAACTTCATTTCCAGAGACTCTGCAGGCATGTACCATTATAAGAATGCCATGTGAAATGATGTAACGTGTGGAAATTTCAACATTCCCCGCGGAATGCCAGGGCTGTCAGGAGACCGAATGTACATTCAGATGTGTGAGGCCCCCACCCTGCTGGACTGCATCCTGGCTAGTATGAATGAGCGTGGGAGAGATGCCTTGGGCCCTCACTGGGATCAGGCTTAACAAGCCCTGTGATGGCATCTGTTTAATTATTGTTTAGGGGGCATAAATGAGACAAGAGTGTTACGGAAAAAGAGATGTTTGAAGCATGGCAGGCACTCTATCTTTGCTTTGGTTTCCCAATTCCTCCCACTGGGAGAACAAATGACTCAAAGAAACCTCTTCCATGAAGGCAGAGGCCATAGTTGATGTATTTCTGTCCTTGCATCAGTAGCCCCATGAGGGACCAGTGAGAAAGTAATGTGCAATCCATGACTTTCATTTTACTTTTACAGTCATTTCCTGGACTATAACTGGGGAAATGACTGCATCAATGCAGTATTTCATGTAAACCCACAGGTACATATAAAAACCAGCATTCCACGCTAACCTTGCAGAGCTTTCAAGGCTGGCAAAGCTGCTGGCTCCACATTACCCAACAAAAGAGCAACAAGCCTTTACTACCATTGCCCTGGCAGACTGTTAAACGTGTCAAGATATTCATAACCTCATGGTCTGTAGCCTTCCTCATTGGCTCTGCTCATCTGAACTGTACAAACGCAAACGGAATAAACAAAGGTGGAAATGAGTCAGTTTTTCATCTTAAGGTCAACATGTGGAGAGAGCCTGCAGCCGTAGGCTTTGAACATTCCACTGAGTATTTGGGGAACCATCAAGATTCCAACACCACAGCCACCATTCCATTAATGAGAACCTTTTCTTTTCCTCAGCAGCTCCTCACTCTACAGATTCTAAAATAATAGAATAAAGACTCTTTTATTGTCAAATGCCCTTGTACAACAGGTATCCAAGGGAGCATGAAATGAAGATCCTCAGGTCCGTGGTTCACAGAAGAAGTCAGAAGAATGACAAAAATTTTAAGAATGATAATGAAAATATAAAAAAGTATAGACAAAATTAAGGTACAGGTAGAGCTGGTACACAGGCCACCGTTCAGGGAAAATTACTCCATGGGCTGAACTTCTCTGTCCTGCAATACAATTTAGCACTACAGGCACTCAAGGACTCAGACTGGGTCATGTGGGCCACGTAGAAAGGCCTACCTGCAGGATGAGGATGAAGTAGTCTATAGGTCTGCCACGCTGGTACAAATAGTGCTGTGGTGAGCGCTTGTCACTCTCATTGAACTTCACCTCCTGGATGACATCGGGATGCTTCAGGATGCGCAGCAGCACCTTCTCTGAGATCTGAGATGGGCTGAACAGGCTCACTTCTGGAATTGGGAGCAGGACACAATGAGAACTAGTCAGAAACCTGGTGAGTTGTATAAATACAAAACATACATACTATACCATTCATTTAGTTGACACTTTTCTCTACGGCAGCTTACAATAATCTCCCTACAATTATTACTCATCTGTACAGCTAGGACATTTTTACTGAATTGCACTTTAGGTTAAGTGCTTTGTACAAGTGTACTACAAAAGGGAATGAGAATTAATCCTGGATTGTTTCTGAGTCCGGGGTGGCAACACTAACCACTAAGTGTTTTGCTCCCATGCGTACAAACACAAGACAAGCATGTATGCACACAAATGCCGTGTGTTTATCTTGTGATGGTGGTGGGGATTTCAGAACTTCCTATTTAACGGAATAAAAATAATTCCTTATCTTACAACAAGAAAACCTGAGAACGTATGACTGCTTATAGCAGCAAAAAACTACATATTTTCAATTAAAAAATTCTTATAGAGACTGTTTGTTCCAAAAAGCCCCCTCCCCACACACACAGACCAGCTCAGGTATGCAGGACTCAAACAAGCAGAGCCCAATGAAGGAAATACTTCTTATCCTTTTCACTGTATTCAAATTAGCTGTAAATAATAACTCTGTACTCTCTGTACTAAATGTCCGTTTAAAACCTTAATAGATCCGAGCCGTTCAATACAAGCTGGGTGGTTTGTTTCAATAGTTCTCATCCTACTCAGCACACCAATGTGAAAAATCATTTTCCTTCTCACAAACAATAAAACCATAAGGAGGAAAAAAACGGTACTTTTTTAATTGTATAAGTTGTTTGTAAAAACTACTGAAGTTTCCTGATGGCAAGCAATTTCACTATTGTACAATAATTCATGTAGCTGTAGTGTTCCTACAGAATCAACTTACAATGTAAGGCTAGTAATGATTTAACCATTTATACAGCTGGGTAACTTCTACTGTATCATTTCAGAGTTATGTACTGGGATTCAAACCTATGACCTTTGAGAGCAACTAAAACCCAAACTACCTGCTGACATTATCTAAATTTTAACAACTAAAGTCATATGCATGCTGCAAATTGTTTTATATTTAAATACAAACAATGCAGAGTAAATGTCCTTAGGCTTATTACTGCTTTCTGTACCATTTTCTGAACTGCACAAATGACACAGCCTCTTGGATAGTCCCAGTTCTTCTTCTGAATTCTTCTTTTCATCTATGGTGTTTCACGTTTTTTATCCGTTTACCACCCGACGGCACAACAGGCAGCCCTATTGTCTCAAAGCACACGAGCAGTGTGTCTGCATGTTCTCCCCATGTTCTGAATCCAAACACATGGAAGAAGGTCACGGTAAATTACTTGTATACCCCCTCTTACCATTAAAGGTAAGGTCTTTAGGACTTGAAATTGTACATTATGCCATTTTTTAACACTTGTGTGTTTTAGATTTGGGGAAGACCCAGCTCTAGCCTAACCATGTGTCTTTTTCCGCAGTAAATGACAGCGATGTGAGGGGCACGTGTTAGTTCAGTTGCCAACTTTCTTTCAAAAGAGCAACTTTCCTGTATTGTTGTTTCTAAAGTTCTCAAATCACTCAGAAACCGCTAGCTAAACAAATGTGGTAAACTTCCCTTCACAACCATAGAGGAAACATGGCTCATTTATTGCAACATAACATAAAATCTGAAAAAAAAGTGAGGTGTTTTTGCTCCCCACTGATGAGGCCAATGTGAAGCAGTGGGTGGGCTGAGATTCATCCTTGTCTTACCTGTCGCGAGGAATCGATGTGCCGCCAACAGCAGCTGAGAAGATATCTTCACCTTTGACTCATTCTCTTGTTTGAAGGCAGAAAAGTCTCGCTTGTTCTTGTTGGGAGCAACTTTCTTCCTGTTGCGATTGTCAGCTGGAGAGACACAAGACAACTCAGGGGTCAAACAGGTGCACTGAGATTCCACAGCTTTACAGCATCAACCACAAGCATATGCTTCTTCAAAAGTAACTGTGTTCTTGAGTGGGGACTCACTGTAGAGGTCAGACTCATCCAGGATCTCTGACTTTATGATCTCCTCAATGACGTCCTCCAACGTGACCAAACCGAGCACCTCATAGAAGGGGTCACCCTCTCCCTCATTGTTAACCTTCTGCACGATGGCCAGGTGTGATTTGCCTGAAAAACGTGGAAGAGAGAAATACAGAAAAAGGACTCAAAAAACAAGCCTCAAAACAGCTGAGTCCCCTCAACCAGTGTCCCTTATCAGCCTCTGAAGCACATATCAGCACATATCATAATACATACATAAACTTGAACGGACATAAACATTCCACTGGTGGCACTACATTCCCAAAATAAACAGAATGAAGTTAGGAAATTGGCCTGGAAACATAGTGTATAGTCTGAACTAATATAGTCATAAATACATATCTCCACCTCTATGCTCATATTACTTAGATACGTTCATACACACCCCTGTAAGTAACTGAACTGTCTGTGTGGTATTTATTGTTTTTTTGCGCAAATTTTGTGACTTTATGGATACTCTACTACACTGATGCTGCTTTCTTTGTTGAATGTGTCTACATGAGCATCCTCTAAGTCAATTTCCTTTTATAGTGCAAACATACCGGGACATTAAAATTTTATATTACACAACACAGTTACAGGTCAGCAAAGCACATTGAGTGGCATTCGATCACGGGGACTCCTTTGTGTAGCTCTGTGGGTAGGAGAACACACACAGGCATATGTGCTCAACACACACATACTTACATTAAGCTGCTGGCTTTAATTCCACTCAACAGTGACTCTCTTACAGGCTCTGAGCTAATTGTGCTGCTATGTTGTATAAAGAAGATTTTAACTGTTATTTGTCAAACTGAAGCTGGAAAAAGAAAGAATGGTGATCAGCTTCCCAATGATGGGTTTGCTTTCTACACTGAGCTGTTTAACAAACCGCCTTGTCATCTTCAGTGACTTTCTGATGTCCTCATTTATGACGCTACTGGATATTTAGGCTAAATGCTGTATGTGTTTCCAAACCACAACAGGCCATTCTGTCTCCTCACGCGGACAAAGCATATCGCAGGGAAGGGTGTAATTTGAAAACATCACAGTATGTTCATGTTGTTCTGGTGCTCTGTTTTCGGTGCGGCTCAGTATTGCAGGTCAGGGTCTCATGGCTCAGGAGGAAACGGCTTTCAGTCATGATTTCCATCAAGAAACACAGCATCAGCTTGAAGCATCAGGCAATGTTTCCTCTAATTTTTAAGAGGCTGTGAGCGCAATAAACAATTCCCTGCATGATTTTTTTTTGCCATAGTTGACATACCTGTGATCATGACGACAAAGGAGTTTAAACAATCATACATGATATAAGTTATAAGACTGTAAAAAGAAATTGGATCGGTGGGAACAGCAAAACAAAGACAGTAAGAGTGTACACACGCCTTAAAGGAGTGGGCCACCTCTGGTCAATTTACACCGTTATGTAAAAATGTTGATAATCGGAAAATGGATGCTTCAAGTGCCTCTGATGTTTTGCCACGTGCGCTTGGTAAATGAACCATGTGTATGTACACATGAGCAACGGATCGCAGGGAATGTTGCTAACAGGGTCTACCCAGCATCCCCTATTCTCTACCTAACCTCTACTAAAGTTCTTCTCTCACATGTGTTACCTGGTCTGGTCCTGGCAGCAGCGCTGATCAGCTGCAGTCATCACTGCTTTGCAGTGAGCTCATGTGGAGGAGGACGTGCTGTATAAGCAAAGATGTGCCCTGCAATGCACAGGACTGTGTTATAACGGGAGCCTCTCGCTCACATGTGCAAACACACATAAACAGTGAACCAATTTCACTTGGGCATGCGCTCCAAATAGAGTGTTTTAACTCCCTGATACACAACCGGTCTGGGAGGATTGTCAAACGTGCACAGTTCCCGTATTGTTGTCACGGCTCAAATAATGACCACCACTTATATAATCCACAAGTGCCTTTCTGATTTCAGTCACATTTCAGATCCTCCATTACCTTTGCTGGATAGTTTCCCAGCACTGCAACACCAGGATGATTAACAGCAACTATGTCAGCCCAGAACTGCCATTTGTGGTTCAATGTGACGTGTTCCGCAAATGGACAAATAATGCTGTACACACGAAAAACATGTCAATTGTGGTCTATGAAGGGACAACTTCAGTGCTCACCTCAAAGCTCCACAAAGACAATCAAACTTGGTGAAATTTATTAGAACGGAGCAGCAGCTGGTTGCTTGGTTTGAGCCATTACCATGCAGTCCAAGGACCCAGGTCCAAATCCCATCAAATGGTGCAGCACCCTTGAACAAAGTACTTTCCCTGCCTGGCTTACGTTTTAGTTTTACTACTTATGTAACAGCTGTTGCCTGCTATCATCATAAATTAAACTGAATTATTGTAATTTTGTTACAGTTTTTGATACTTTCAATGCGATTACAAAGATAAAGATATTATTCTTATTCTTACCCTGAACTATGGGAATAAAAATGCTCCAGCATGGGTTAATAATTTAAGATACAAATCTAACATTATACATCGCTTTGGAAAAGTGTCAGCAAAATGAATAAATAATATTAGCTTTCCTTCTGACCACTTGCTGAGTGTGACTGTGCATCGTGTGTTTTCCCCCCCAAGCGTTTTATGCCTATCTTCACTGTGAAACTTCCCTCTGCATTCAATCAGTGGGAGTTTTCATTAGCACTCTACCTATATCCCAAAACATTCATAGGGTGTAAACTTGGTAAATGTTGAGGGAAAAAAACAAACAGAGCCAGATAAAGACACACAAATACATTCAATTTCACAGGTTCACACAGTGGGAAAACAAACTAGTCACCCAATGACTCACAGGTGAAAAATAAAGCAAGGACAATGTCTGCTGAAAACATCCTCTCATCTGCACACCAACCAAAATTGGAAAACTCTGGCCAACTCTGGCATAAGGCAATCAGGTCAGAATGAAGATTTTTACCTTATACAAGTATAACAGCATCTGTCACACTCCCTGGGGGAAAGGTCTCAACCCACAACGGTGATTCTCATTGCTGCCATCCATTATCTTTGCTAACTGTCCATTTTCACCTGGAGGACCAGTCATTTACCATGAAGAACCTACATCCAGAACGCTAAGTAGCAACACGAGTTGGAGGTGAGGGTAGGAAACCTGACCAGCCCCACCACACATACGCACACCCATTTGAGCACACAACTTCTGCTTAGTCATCTGCACCAAAAGTCCAACACTGTGGCTTTCTCTTCCCCTCCCATGCCCCCCCCCACACACACCATAGATTGTGAGGATGAATGGTGAGAAAGCACCCCCAGGCGAGGGGAGGGGCTCTGTCATTACCAACACCTATGGCTGTATGCTCATGTGTACACACACAGTTCTCAGCAGACATATGAACTCACACAGCGAAGCAGACCAGGATTTACTGATAAAAATCTGCTTCTCATAAGAATAGCAGGGGTCACAGTGGGAGTGAAGTAGGTTATGAAAGCAGGTATGGGTCTTCATGAGTGACTGAAAGTATGTGTTAAGCAGTGTGGACCAGCAGGTGGCACAGGGGTTAGTCACCTCATTGGAAGGACCTAGATTTGAATCCCACCTCCTGCTGTACCACTTGATCAAAGTACTTACTGTGAATTGATACAGTAAAATTACCCAACTGTACAAATGGGTAAATCAGTGTAAGGAGCTTAGTGTACAAACCTTACACTGTAAATCACTGTGAAGAAAAATCAGGTAAATAGATTAAAAAAAAATTCTGTCTACATGCCAAATTGCTCTAATTTATAGATTAGATTATAGATTTATATACATGTCTCCACCCTCCCTGGGTTACAAGACAGCACTAAAGTTAACACATTCTACACTTAGAGGGATTCGAACTGCAGACTCTCAGTGAAGTGCTCATCTGGACATGGAAAGGGAAGTGATGGACAGTTAAGGATCAATGAGGCTATAGTGGCTGCTTCCTGCAGACCTGTGAAAGCCTCCTTGGCTTCATGACAGTCACAATGGTGGCGCATCTTCAGTAAAAGCTGGACTAAAGCTCCTTCCCATCTGTGCCCAGGTGAGTCAGAATATTGCAAGTTTCTTCAGCCACCTGCTACTGCGGAAGAGGTTTCCTTCAACGTACAACCTACTTTCATACACTTGTATCAAAATGCACCTGACATCAATGTTGAGTAGGCGACTAATAAAGAATCAACTGCTTACATCATTCCACTCTCACATACACTAACACCATCACTCATCAGACCCCCAGGCACCAGTGCACTAAAAAACGTACATGTTTGAATACAAAGCTTGTCTGACAAAGACAAAAACAAATATGCTCACTACACACATGCACGCATGCTCACTGAAACAGTAATATCTTATCTGTTAAAGGTAACTCTACAACAAAACTAATAAAGGACAAAAGTGACATATGGCTTCTCTTTGTAGCTCGGACCTGGGCCAAAGTGACGCCTTGGTACAGGACTGCCATCAAACGGTCACGAGGCTCAGAAACTGAGAGATGATGAGCACACTGGCAGCTGTCATACTATGTCTGACCACCTTGAGGAAGAAGGAGAGGGTAAAAAACTCAAAATGCTCAAAGGAGGGTCACCAGGAGGAGACTGCAGAGTCAGCACACAGCCCGGAGACCGACAGCAGGCGAGGGGAAACAGCAAGAGGATGCTCGGAATACACAGTAAGTGGCTGGTGGCCTAGAAAGCCCCTATTGCCCAGCTCCAGCCATGTGATGTTGTGCAGTTCCTCATCACAAAAAGCAGAGTCAGCACCATCACCTTCCATTCTGAAACAGTAAACAAAATGTAAACAAATAAAACGGCACCCAGAAGAGGACGCAGTCCCAGCTACCCTGCAGCTCGAACACTTCAGGAATCTGTATGACTCAGCAAAACACACCAAGGGCTTCCTCTGTAACAATAACAGAGCACTGGACCCCTGATTCAGTCGGATAAAAACAGCAACAGAACCTGACACGTCAGCGACTGATATAAAAATGACAATAAAAGTGAGAATCAAAGAGATAGAGTGATAGTGAGTAATATGGACAGAGAGATAGGAAAAGCCTGTCTAACCTCTTCCTCAGCAGCTGATTGAGCACCACTGTAGGATAGCAGGCTGGAGGTGGTACTGGGGGGGGGGGGGTTCCGTTTCTCTGGAAAGCCAGGTGGGGCATATGGAGCAAAGGTCAAAGGCTGAGAGGTGGGTGTGAGATGAACACAACACAGTCAACCAGGCCCCAGGGCAAAGAAATGAAAACAATTGTTCAGATCTCTCTCTCTCTTTCTCTCACACGCACGCACGCACGCACGCACGCACGCACGCACGCACGCACGCACGCACACTTATATTAGTATTCGCTAGCAACACTGCTCTATATCTGACTGTTCTATATGAGGCTCTCAACAACTGGCCCAGGAACCAAAACCAGGCCAAGAACATTGCTTTGTTGAGCTGCAGACAGACCACTTAATAAACAGCTGAAATTTTTCTGCGGGTAGCATAGAAAAATAATCTTATTTATTTACTTGAGCCTTAGAATGCAAAATATATTTATTGATAAAATAAATAAGTTATGGCTAAATGGAGTACAGTGCTGTTATGTAATAGGTGAAATTTTGCATTAGTAACTAGCTTGTTTTTGTCTTGTGTGTAAAACATACACAAAAGATGAGTGGTCTTCAGCAAACATCAAGGAACTTTTTTTTTGCAGGCTGCTCATGTAAAACAAACAATGAAGGTAATTTAAGGCAGCCCCCAGGTAATTTGTCAGGTTGAAGGCCCCCCCCCCCCCACCAGGAAGGGTGCTGAAGGAAGGACTCAAAGTGGTGACAGAGAGGGAGATGTATTTTATTACTTTTCTCTTCTTCTCCTTTCATCTGTTTGACAGGACTAACTGTATTATATCCTATCATCATAATATATCTACTAATTGTATCACTGTACGTGTAATACAGTTTGGTGATCTATAACATGGTATTACTATTTATCTTTCCACTTTCTGACCCTGGCAACACCGTTTAACTCAGCTAGTCAAATATAAACCACCACCGGTGATTCCCAGGCATCATGTCCAATGTATGCGTTGTGTGCAGAAATTAATTCTAATGAGGGGAGGAAGTCAAAACTAAACATTGTGTAAATTTGTAAAAATAGACATTTTAAAAAATTGGAGGCATAGATGTTGATGTGGAATTATATGCTGCAGTGGGTCTTGGGTGCTTAAGGAGACTGATGTATTTTTACCACCTCCTGTTACTGAAATATATCGTACTTCTCTACATAAGGCAAAAATGTTACATTTCTGTGTAATAACTGATTCAACTGGTCCATGAAAAAGTAAACATTTACTCTACTCTGCATTGCAAAAAAAGGTTAAGAACCACTGTTCTATATGACTAAATGAAATTTGTCTGAATGCTTGGTCTAACCAAACTAGCCCACAAGAAAGCATAAACTAGCATGAGTTCTCTGACTTGATCTATGCTAGAACTTCTGATATTCTTATTTTTACAGATATCATTGGACTTTGTTTTCACTATGGGGAGCAGACACATTTAATCACATTTAACCTTTCCTCAAACATTACCTGAGAATTATTAATACCCCAGCTCAGAATAACCAAGACACATTTGCAGTAGATGTTAAATTGTTACATGCTTATGTCAATGTATGACTGCTTTAGGAACGAACCAGTGTTTGATCAGTAAACCCCCTGCCGACTGACCTACAGTCTACTGCAGGCTCTCAGTGCGAAGCAGCTGGAGAATCCCACACAAACCAAAGGAAACCTCATAGTCTTCACAGCTCCAACACCCATTTTAGCCACAAAACACTCTAGCAATACTCACAAGAGGTCCCACATTCAAAAGTCAACAGGTTCTTGGTACTGGCTCCAGTGTCACAGTATAAATCCCCCAGAACTGCTGAATCTTTTCCAGTACTCAGGAAAGGTCTCAAATCACATCTCTTTCAGATTCACCTGTCTCTTGATCACCTGACTGCTCCATAAATTTATATCATACTATTAATCAGGATCACATTCGTATTTCCCATCAGTTCTTGCTACATGTATGGTGTGTCCCGGCAGACAAACTGACCATGTTTCAATAATAGTGTGTCTGCATCTAAAGCTCTTTGTTTGTTGGATAAATATACTTTGTTTACTCTGAGTTGTACATCATTTTTGGGGAAAAGCATCTCCTAGTTGAATAGAAGTAAATCCAACAAGAGTGACTTGTGAACATCACCTTCACCTGCCTCCTTATGAGGTGGAAAGATTACATATTAAAAAACACAAAATGTGGGCAGCTACCTAACAGTGGCGGCCTGAGACATGGCAGTGTGACAAATGTGTTGAGGGGGTATATAAAACACACACGTAATTCTGTTAGTCAGTGTAAAAACTCAGATCAGTGAAGACCTTTGTCACAGAAAGGGAACACGTGAGGTTCATTCTTCACCTGTAAATGACCTTCAACAGCCTGCATTCTCGCTCAAACACTTTGAAGGTCAGCGGAGCTGAAAAGGCAGTGGGCCATGTCTCAGCTATGCTTTCAGATTCGGGCAGAAAAAGCCTCTTACTTTTCACCTGGATAAAAAAACAGATCTAGGAACAAGCGACCATTGAGGCAGCTATCATTTTCACCGGTGACCTTGGAGGAGGCAGCCAGAGCAGAGATGAGAAAAAACAAAGCTCCTTCAAGTGAGCATCATGTGTGGTAAATAATTAGTTGAGGAGCAGAGGGAGGAGCAGGGAGCTTGAGAAGTGTGGGGCTCAATGGCAGGACTGGCCAGGTCAAGTTCCAGCAGATGCCAGGCTCAGCTTTCGTAGGGCCCCCTCTCTGCCACATATCTATAAGATGGGGACTTAGAACTACTTCAGGGCTGAGAGAATTCATCTCCAGGGCTGGGGCGGTAAGAAAAGCTACTGTGTGTGCTTGTGGCTGTCCACAGCATATCCACGTGCACATATGGGCATGTTTAAATCATCATGTCCACCACATGACCATCCTGGTAATGACTCCTCTCACTGTCTGAGTGGTGCTGACTTCTTATTGTACAGGTGGTTTTGAGTTGTCAGTGCTAGTGTTTTTTTTTTGTTTTTTTTTTTTAAAGCACACAAACCACCCTGGAAGCAACACTGTTTCTCAGAAAATGCCTCAGTAAAAACCAGGCTTGACTCAGTTGGAGGTAGAGGGACTTGGGCAGAGTGGGGTGGAGGGCAGAGAAGGGAGGGTGAAGTAGCGTGACAGCCAGGTAAAGTATTCTTTAAGTTGCCACCAGAGCTATCATTCTGCTGGGTGTGAATTCCAGTACAGCTCATGTGATCACATCAGTGTGTATGTGTGTGAGTGCGTGTGCCCAAGCACAACACGTGTCACTCTGACTCTGACTACAGCGTGGGCATTCTGAGTGTGAGGTGTTCCACAGCAACACATTTACGGCCATGTGTCTTTAACCCAGCACTGTTTAACTGGTGCCTTGGCTCATGGAAGAACAAAGTCCACCAAAACAAGCAACACTACAACTGGAAACCTGTGAAAGGTCAGTTCTCAAAAAACCACAGATGGTATTAAACATTTCACCCTCCAAATGAGGACACAGTGTGGTGATGGTTATGGATTCAGACTTGTAACGTGAAGGTTGCTGGTTATAAGGTCCTAGGCAGAGCCTAGTTGGTCTGTTGCTGAACATAACATTTAAGGTGAACATCTGCAGTAAAATATTCCTCTGAATAAATGGGAAAAATTGTCCATTTTTTGGATGAGCAGCAGGTGGCGTAGTTGTTAGAGCTGCTGCCTTGCATACAAACCCACCCAGGTAGAAGTCCAATCTCTGGCTCTAGTTCCTTTGAACAATGTACTGACCCTGAATTGATACAGCTAAGAAAGAAAATTAACTAATAAACATTATGATAAATAGGTCACTGTTCTAAATAAAGGTGAAGATGCTGCTTGCTTATTTGTCTGATCTGCTCATGACAGGAAATACAGTGTACACTGAAGGATGCAGAAACCACCACTGAGCACCTGCTATAAAACCACACTGACCTTTCTTGAACTCCTCCAACATGGCATCCAACTTGGTGTCATGAAAAACAAAATGGACTGGGTGGTTGTAGAACTTGGTGATGGTTTTCAGAGTAGTGCAGTCATCTGGGTCCACAAAGGCCAGGTCCTTGACAAAAAGGATGTCCACAATGTTGGAGCGCTCATCCTCGAAGACCGGGATGCGCGTGTAGCCACTTTCCATGATCTCTGACATGGTGTTGAAGTCCAAAATGGCATCACTGTTGATCATAAAGCAGTTGCTCAGGGGTGTCATGACATCCTCCACTGTTTTGGTGCGAAGCTCCAGGGCACCCTGGATCATGTTGAGTTCCTCTTTGACGAGATCATTGTAGGGCTCTGTAACCTTGAGCATCTCCACCAGTTTCTCCCTGTTGTACACGGTGCCGATCTCCTGGCCCAGCACGCAATCCAGCAGCTTGCTGATCGGGTATGAGAGCGGGAAGGTGAGCAGCATGAAGAGCTTTGTCAATAGGATGGTGTTCGCACCGACCGCCAGGCCATGGCGAGAGCACAGCGCCTGGGGCACGATCTCACCGAAGATGACAATGCCGATGGTGGAGGCCACCACGGCACCCAGCCCGGAGCCTATGAGGTCATCCAACAGGATAGTGAGTGTGGTGTTCACCAGCACATTACCCAGGAGCAGTGAACACAGCAGGTAGTTCCCCTTTCTGCGAATGGGTTCAATCTTACGGGCGTATTTCTTCTCCTTCTCTGTACCACAGCTCTGCACGATGCGGAGCTCCATCGGGTCCAGAGCCATGAGCCCCAGGTTGAGACCACTGAACATGCCAGACAGCACTAGCAGAAAGGAGATCAAAATGACTTGGAGCCAGATGGGTAACAGGGACTTCTTCTCCTCGACCACAATCAACCTTCCGTCGCTTCCCCCCAGTAGGTACCACGTGTCTCTGGCGCTCTGCTTCACACACAGGCTGTACTCCTTGCTGGGCTCGCTCTTGCGGAGCGCCTTGACGTTCACGTTGAGCACTCCCGACGTACCCTGGCCGTTCACGTTAATGTTATTGCTGATGCTGAGGTCCTTGGTGAAGTCCAAGCAGGTCCTGTTGAAGCTGTCAGCAGCGCTACCGTCCTCCGTGCCACTGTCTCCGTGCTCCGTGAACCTAATCTGCGCCCAGGTGTCGGAGTTCATGTGCAGCCCGTAGAACCGGAGCATGATCGAGCTGTCCTCCGTCACCTGGATCACACCGTTGTCCGTGGTGGACGCCGGCTTGTCGCTCTTCTCCAGCCGCATGCCCAGGATGCGGCTGGCGCTCGCAGTCTCCGCTTGTCCGGCCGCTGCGCTCCAGAAAAAAACAACTAAAGTTAGAATACACCCGCGACCGCTCCTGTCTGTCGCCATGTTTGTTGCACTCTCCGCGAGCTCTGCTCTGACGTCACCTAATTATTTTAGTCGCACCGCCCCCTTATTAACATAGCACCGCCTTCCAGCACGCCCACTGTAGATGGCCGGTCAGCTCACGGAACGCATACTCAACAACTGCTAAAATGCGGAAGTGTCGTATTGAGTGAGTGGATAAATTTGCACGTAAAACAGGCAAATACAACAGACGACGACGACGCTGCTGCTTTTTTTCTTTCGTGTCTGTAGCCAACACTGTAAAAGCCCATTTGATTCACAGAGTCGGTGTTGCGGTGCTGTCACTTCACATACAGTTGGGTACGTCATCAGTTTACATTATATCATGGGAAGCGTTATAATCTGATTGGCTGACAGGTGGGAACGAGCGAAAAAAGACAATCGATGGGAACCCTTCATTTAAGAGGCAATTTTGTAAATTAAGCTAATGTGGTCGCTTAATGTGTACCGTGAGTATAAAATCCATAAATGCCGTGTAAAAGCACACGTGGTGATGTTACATCCCATGATTAATACATGTAATCACGAACATGACTACAATTTCCCATGAAATGGTCCATGAGGTAAATGTAAATATATATTTATATTTTTCATTGTTCCTGCCTTTATTCAGTCATTTGTCATTTGCAGCTTCTGTAGTCTTACACAAAACAACATTTGCTTACCACTAGTGACAAGTGTTGTTTGAGATCTATGGAATTTCTTGGAAAAAAAAACAGCGAACGGAGAAGTAAGAGGATCAGAAACATATCTTAAGATCACAGGCATCAATAACAGATGTCAGTGGCAGAAGGTTGACTTGATATTGAACTTGTTTGTATTTTGTATACTTTCTAAATGCAGTATACATATTTACACTGTCCCTGTACAATAGTACTTTCTGTTGTATTTGGAGGGACATTATCCCTGGTGTAGTGATGTCGGAGCGCCGCATTGTTGTCCAGAGTTGAACTGCAACCCACTGACCTTGAATTTCCTGATTTTCGCTTCTCTTCGGATAACGTTCACGTTTGGCTCAAACTCTCAGTTCTCGTGCATATTTGAAAAAAAAAAACAGTCTTATGTTCTTGACCGTTCTATTATGGAAGCAGTAATACTTTTAATACTTAAAATGTAGCACTTTCATCGTTACGGGTCTCATAATACATTGCAGTATATTGCGTTTATATTTATGCACTCTTTCTCATGCAATCTTCCTAAAATATTCGAACCTACTGTTTATAAACCAAAGTCAGGTAGTTTGTTTATGTTGCCCCTGTTTTGAACGCAGGCTGCTCTGGACGGTACTGAATACGTGCGCAATTAAACCACTAGGTGGCAGCACCAGCAAAAAAATTAAAGCCCGCACATTAAATGGTATTTTACAGTATTGTAGAAATATGCTGTTTGAATTATGCTCTCATAGCCAGAGACATAAATAAAATATTGACTTCTGTAATTTATTTATAAACATTTAAAAATAAACATACAACACAGACATCTCCAATTTAAGTGTACACTGTGAAAACGTTATCATATCCAAACAAAAATCTTTCCTGAACGCGTTTGCATGACAGAAGTTACTTTAGAAGTGTTGTATCCTTATCTATTTTTTAGAAATTTTGTATGTCTTATTTTAGGCCTTTTGAGATAATGACCTTGTAAGATACTGAAAATGCAAGTTTGCCAGAGAGCAGAACTAATATAGCTTTGCAACTGTTCATTTTGTCACAGTTCTTATACTGAGATTATATTTTATAAACATTATACAGACTGAACTTACTGAACTTTACTGACAGATAGGTTAAAGCAGCTTTTCTTTATACAGGTATGTTCTATATATCAGTACAGTTGAATGGACTCTGTGTTTAGCCAGTTCCCATAGCCCATGTGCTGTGCTGGGATTATGTGACAGTGCATTTGGAATGTGGAAGCTACTAAAGCCAAGGAGGCCCTGTAATCATTAGAAAACTGCACAAAGTTTGGTTTAGAATGTGTTTTGCAGGCCTCCATGGTGCATGTGTATGTGCAGTGTATGTTCAGTTAACCAGAAACACTTCCAGAGTGCACCTTTATTGGGATATAATAGTATTCAGGTCTCTGTTAAATCAATGACACATTAGTCAACTCCATTCTCACAACTGATAAATTCAAACCAGAATGCATAAACCTCAGGTGGTTAGAAATTATTCAGACACCTGTCACACTTATAGAAGCCAAATGAAAATTTCAGGGTATCATGGAACATGTATCTGGGATTCATTGCACTGGTGGTTTGATCAACGTAAATGAATTTGCAGTGTGCAAAGATTCACTATTTTCTGTGTGACAATTTTGCAGATATGAATGTCAACTTGTACGTCTTCCATCTGCAGTTATAATTAATACGTGTGAAATGAAAAGAATTCTCAGAAAAAAGTCACTTACTGTATATTCAGGTAGGATTAGTGTCACCAGAGAAGTAGAACTTTAGGCACTATGCTGGTTTTAACCACTGAGTCATGGTTCAACATGAACATGGATCAGAAAAGTAATTAAGGCTATATCTTTACAATGCATAATAGTAAAATCATCAACACGATTAAAAATGTCATACAGACAAAAACAACAATGCTATGAAATAATTTGGTTATTTGTGTTCAACCAAACATTTTACCACATGGTCAATTTAATGTTCCATCCTTACCAAAGAAAAATCCTTACCTTCTAAGAAAAATCCCAAAACATCAGCATGTTTAAGACACATTTTGACAAGTTGTCGCGAAACACCTGAATAGTGTTCTCATTGTGCTACAAAACCTCATCAGGTGCACACAGGTATTAGAGTTCCACAGGGCAGTGGAAAGTCAACCTAATTCCCTGACGCCCTGTCAAGCACATTTATAAAATGTACCGTTCACGTAGGTGCTGTACAAAATGTTCACGGGGACTGTGCTGAAGATGCCAACCGTCGGCATAGTATCAACAGAATCAAAAGCAGGAGGTCAAATAAGGAAATTCATGTCAGGCAGTGATCACAATTCTGGAAGTCTTAAATAGGAGACATTAAAGCTATTGAAATATCGTGTTTATTTGCAACGAATATGTCTGATTTTTTTGTTCTTCATGCTTCACCGCAGTCTCTTTCATTCGTGCGGTAAGTAGTTTCACTTTAGAGAAATTACTGCAGGACTGCTGAGTCACCGCATTGAGGAAAACACTGCACCCACCTCACAACCCAACCAAAAAACACTGAACTTGTCCTCAGAATGGCAGAAGGAGAGAAAGAAGAAATAAAGAGAGAAGAGAAAAGGGGCAATATGTTTAATACAGGAACAAAAGGGTATTAAATTAATGGGGCTCCTGATCCGAGAAATGGCACAAAACTGAATTAACACAGAATGGTACTTTCAAGAGGTTGAGGTCAGTATTGTTAAGTACTGGAAGTGTTCCATAGTCTACGTGTACTTAGGCAATGGAATAATCCTGTATTTTAGTGAGCATTTCCATTGTGCAATTTCTAGTCAGTGTTTTTTCTTTCTTAATTTGCGTACTTCTTACAAACTTTCAAGTACAATGGCTTATACAGTAAAACATTTTATATGGCATACCCAGTGCACCAAGTGTGTGCAGAAGTCTTCTGTCTAGTTATCCTTCCATTGGCCGTGAGCAGCATTTAAAGAGGGTCATTGTAAAATAAAGTACCACTGCGCTCTTTGGGAGGCTGCCAGCGGATTAAGTGGGCTGTAGTTCGTCTGAGTGCTCACACTTGAACGAAAAAGAGGGGGCACAACCGAGCCCACAGGCTGAGCAGCAGCTTCAATCATCGTCATGCTCGTATAGCTACTGACTTCACACATCTAGGTCCGTGTCCAGCCCAGCTTTGCCATTGCCTCTGGGAGAATCTACCTGGCTGTATGACAGCAGGACCTCCACTGTGAAACAGACCTTCTTCGAATGGAAGACGCTGTAGGTGTTGTCAAATCTCAGCACATCTAGAGAGGACAATGTTTCACATAATTATTGATCAAATGGTAAAGCAGAAATAAGACAGCACATAGTCGCCAAACTTATTTGTTCTTTTTCTCCTGGGGAGCTATGTCCGGAAGATATGGCCAAGGATATTAACATTTACCGCACTCTTCTACCTCAAGCAGAGCTTAATGCAGTGAGATGACCTTAGAGGGTTTACCCCCGTACTCACAGACACCTGGGTCCGTACAGGTGAGGGAGCCATCCTCTGGCACTAGGTGGGCATTGTAGCGCTGGCTGGGTACCATCTCCTGCATGTTGTTTGCTCTCCGTCGCTCACCCATCTTGGGCTTCAGGAAAACCCCAAAGCCGATGTCCGCCCCTTCAGTCGCGAACTGCCAACTGTGGTGAGAAGCGCCCTTGTGAGCACAGATTACACACCCCAGCGCGATGCCCATGATGGCTCTTGGAGTCACTTCTCACCGCAACACAGAGCCTGGGAAGAGGATCTCATACTCCAGCTGGTGTGAGGACCCCCGGCTTATGGTCACACTCTGGTCGTACTGCACCTTGATGGACTCCCGCACGTAATAGGTTCTCGGCACCACACCTCCATACTTTATCTGGCACAAAAGCACAAAGTCACAAAGGGCCACCCAGGTATCAGACAGTGAAATTAATAAGAAGACCTGCAGCGATGAGACACCTCATGTTTGTTTACAGTAGCAGTGATTTTGTCCAGAGACCTGACAACTTTTCAGGGTGGGAGTTGTTACTCACCTTCTCCAGCATCATATTGAGGCCCAAGCTGGGGGGACATACTGGTGCTCAGGCGCATGAGTTCTCCACACACGACAAGAACCCACAATGGGTTATTTGAGAGCCCTGATTTAGAGCTTCTAAGGCATGTATGATATGCTCACTTTGACAGGCCCTAGTGTAAGAACAGAGGTCAGGGCAGGTTTGACACCCTCACGGTGGCATCGTGTGAGGACAGGACAGGTCAGCCGGGTCCTGCGGACATCTTTGCCGCATATGCTCAGCAGGGGCTGCTTATGACTTTTGCTGTTATTCCCCATTGTTTGAAGATATCGGTACGTATATACAACTGATACCACCTCGGACTCTCTGGTTCTGCTGTCTTCGCTCTCTTTAACTATTGNTGAACTCTAGGGCTGCTTATGACTTTTGCTGTTATTCCCCATTGTTTGAAGATATCGGTACGTATATACAACTGATACCACCTCGGACTCTCTGGTTCTGCTGTCTTCGCTCTCTTTAACTATTGCTAAGTTTATTGGAGCACAATTGAAAAACATGAAAGTTGGGAGCAAAAAAATACCTTTATAATTACATTTTTCTCAAATCTTTAAGCAAACAAGGGCTTTTTTGGCAGAATGTTGCTACAAGGTCCATTTTGAGAGATTCCTGTCCTTGCGGGGACATTTTCCTCAGAAATATTTGCAAAAGTTGTGAAATATGGTTTCACACAAACCCAGAATCACACACCAGGACTTCTTTATAAGAGTTGGAAGAGAGTGTGTAACATTTAATCCCCACCCCTTCCTACCATATTCATATTCAAGCTATGTGAATGCAGACAGAAGCTCTTCATTGAGTTTGGCCTGGATGGGCCGTCACTTTGTGCCACCAGGCTGATAACCCTGGAAACCACAATGTACTGGTTGTTAGGAGGTGTCCACTGTGCCAGTTTCTTCTGTTCCACATCCAGTGCATCTATCACCTCCTAGTCTGTGTGCAACAATAGATTCAATCACGGGCTAGATTCTGTGATAATAATGAATGAGCAAATAAGTGAATTATAAATGAATGAATTATAACAAAGTTTTAGAAATTGCTGTTAGACTTTTATTTATCTATTCTATTTTCATCAACTCCTCATCCCGTATAGGGCTGCTGAGTCCCAGACACTTTCTAGAAGACATAAAGCCTGAGGCAGTATACCTACCATACATCATCCATCCATCCATCATCTATCCATCTATCTATATTAATTTGAAACATGGAACATTTGTCAGCATCTGGCCCCTTTCAGTTTGCTGTATTATCTATATAATTAATAAAAATGCCATCATACAGATGTATTTGCTTTATTCATTTGATAAGTTCTGTGAACGTCTGGAGTGCCTTTTACTGTTCCTTGGTGGATGGGTGTGAAAATGTAGGTTGTGTTCACTTTGCAACAAGTATTTTTTTGAATAGCAAAGGGAGACAATGCAATTAAAAAGAAAAACACAATGAAAAACATTTGCATCTTCAAGGACTGAACTCAAATGCTTGTAATCTATGAACCGATTTTTCTTTGTCGTCTCCTTGTCTGTGCACACAGATGCCAATTTGAGCCAAAAATTGTTTTTCCATACTATTAATATCAATTCTTTTTGTTTGTTTGGTGTAATGTTGTCTCACAATGAGGCATAGATCTCATCCCCTCTGAAATCAACAATTGGCTCCAAAACCTAAGACCAGCTTCAGGGTGGGGCACTGGGTGCTTATGGTTGATGGCACCTAAAATGAGGTCTCTGCATCACAGAACTTCAACACCTCCCTGACCATCAGCCCATGTAATCAGTGCGATTTGTTTGCATGGAATCAGCACACAGTGGCTGGTGCTGCAGGCCTTCAACAGGAGCCGTAAGACTCAAAACTATAGGGTGATGGAATAAAAACAAGGCTTTGAAATGTGGTACTCGGCACTAAGGCACTGCTGGATATTGGAGCTCCGTGTGAGAGTGGATGGGAAGCAGACACACTGATCTGAAAACAGTTCTCTTATTCTCAGTTCTATTCACTTGCAGATACACACTTCTTCTACTGGTCATGCAAATTCATGCAAATATCCCAGTTGAAAAATCACATCGTTTTTAATTGTCCTTTTTGACAGCTTACTCAGGAGTCCCAAGCCGGGCATCAAGACACCTTTTTCAAGCCAGCGAAACAAAAAAATGTGCAGAATCACGTCAAAGTTTTGTTGTTGCTTGTTTGTGTTTTACACTGCTGTAGCTCTTTGAAAGCAATGGCAAACTTGGTTTACCCATTTTGTCCTGAGAGTGGAGCTAATGGGCAGCAGTTTGGATAAAAAGTTCTGCAATGACTTGACATAAACCTGTCAACTGCAGTGGCCTGATCCTTACACAGAAGAATATTTTATATTCATTAATGTTTGACAGCCAGCGGCTACAATAGCAGATGTCAGTGACCTCCTGTGTTATCAATATATCTATGAAACTATAATTAAGTGCCACACAGGCCAAGAAAAGCCAGCATGTAGGCCATACTATCAGGAAAAAAGTGACTAAAAGTCAGATATCCCGAAAGGGTCAAGTTCTACGGGGTACACGAAGTCTGGATATTCAAAATAAAATAAAAGTGTCAGTCAAGCATTGTGCCTTCATAGCAAAACAGTAGTCAAATCTGCAGTTTTGGTCCTTTGTTTAGTTTGCGCAGAGGAGTGCATTCCAAAGGAAAGGTCCAGAAAAGCCTCCTTTGTCCCATGGCCCGACAACAAGTACTTCTTCACTCTGGATGGGCTGTTTACCTATGTATCTATAAGTAGAAACAGCAGGTTTGCAATCATAACACACTGAGCTGCTACCAGGAGAGTAACAGTGGGAAAGGACCAGAATGCTTTGCACTCCACAGCATTCTGCGCTGATATACACCCACCTCCAAGCCATTCTCACCAAGGTTCAGATATCTGCATTTAAAGTGGTGTTTTATAAAAAGAGTAATAGGAAAACTAATATTTGCCACTAATTCATATTTTAATATGAATTATTATGGGAGCGTGAAACAGAGACTGTTATAGGGTGTATGTACATTTTTCTTTGTCACACCCTGGCTATAAAGCCTGAAACGTACGGTACTGTGCAAAAGTCTTAGGCGCCTGTGGGAAAAATGCTATAAAGCGAGGATGGTTCCAAAAATAATGCCATGAATACTTATTAATCAATAAACCTTCTAAAAAGTGCAGTAGACAAAAAAAAACCTCAATCAAATCAATATTTGGTGGGACCACCCTTTGCCTTTAAAATAGCATCAGTTCTCTTATGCAAACTTGCATGCAGTTTAAGGTAGAGGTTGGTAGGTTCTTCCAAACATTTTGAGGAACTGGCCACAGTTCTTCTGCAGACTTTGACTGTCTCTGCATGTCCTCCCAGACTGACTCGATCATGTTGAGATCAGGGCTCTGTGGGGACCATACCATCTGTTGCAGGATTTCTTCTTTTTGCTGAAGATAGTTCTGTATGACTGAGATTGGGTGTTTCAGGTCATTCTCAGGCTGCAAAATGAATTTGGGACCAATGAGAAACCTCCCTGATGGTAGATAAGAATCTACCTGTACTTCTCAACACACATTCAAGCTGCATGGCTAACACTTTTGCACAGTACTGTATTTTATTTATATGATTAGCAAATGATTCAGCTTTTTACTGTGTTAAAATGCTTGTCGATGCTGTGAGATGCAGCACATTTTACCCCCCAGATCTTTTAATTTTATAAACCTACAAAAAATGATATTGCTCAACTACTGTAGCACTACAGCAATGCATTACGGGCAGGTTGTCTATAGTAGGTCAGAAGGGCAGGGATCCTGCAGGTGGGGAAATGGCCAAGAGTGAAAGATATGGAAAAAGTAACTCCAGAGCAGCACTGAAACGACTTGTGGAGAACAGTTTGTAAACATACAACCTTCAGACACTACAGACAACACTGACTGTTGAGAAATTAGAGAAGCTAATGTACAGATGTATGAACTTCCCGATTGAAATAAAAGTGACTGCATTTGAAGCTTACAGAGACCCCTGACATGATGGGAAGCACAATGTCACTGAAAGCAAAATGTCACTCTCTGTGAGGTTTTGGGACATCAGCTGTTTAGACATGAGATGAAACAGGGTAACATCTAAAGTGGGTATTTTCTAATACCAGATTCAAAGTCTTTGTTTCTTCCAATCGAGCCAGTTTCATACCAGTTCCTGCCGTGCATGACAGTTTGTCCCTGTATGTCCCTCACTGTCATTCTTTAGTCCACTTGAAGACACCACACCACGTGAAGGGACTCAGATGCGTTTTTTTAGAACCCACTTCCACTTCTCCCCTGATCTCTTAACTGCTCCATAAAGTTACATATATATTTCTGATCAGCTCAACTCTATAGGCAACTACTTGTGCGATGGCTGGCAGTAAAAACAACGGTATTTGACAAATTGTGCATTGAAAACTGCGTGTCTGTATCTGAAGCTCCTCTCGTGTTGTGAAAAGTAAATTTTGTTCACGCTGAGCTGCACGTTACTTTGGAGAAAAGTGTCTGCTGAATGAACCAATGTAGTGGTGATGCTGGACTAATGTGGGCCCAGTAGTCATCCTGCCTGTGTGGGTGGGCTATGGTGGTGGCCAGGGGGGCTGTGAGGCGTGGAGAAGCGAAGTGCACTGCACTGGCACCAGAGCCATGGAGAGCACCCAGTCTCAGAGCTCTTACTGAAAGGTCCTTTGGATTTCAATGATCAACTTTCTGTGAAGCACTTGCTAAGACGCTGAGCGAACAGTGATTCCCTAAGCAGCTAAGATCTACACTGTTTAGCAGCAGCACCACCCCGTGGGCCATTGCCCTGACTCACCCTGGTCCTGCAGCGGGGATCACCATCGGGGTCAGTGAGGTTGCCCCCGTAGACTGCAGGCAGCTGATCAGGGTCAATGTGGTTCCGTAGCACCTCCTGCCAGTTAGCTGGTCATATCCATGGAGACAGGAGAACAAACAGACAAGTGGTCATATGCACAGTCAGGGGGGGCAGACAGCAGCAGGACAGGCAGACAGATACAGAGGCAGACAGATGTGAACACACTAAAGCGGCTAACATGGCTCTCACCTCCCAGGACGATGATCTTGCTGCGGGTGTCCTCACTGAGAAAATGCTTGACAAGGTTGTAGGCCACGGGGAAGAGTTTGGGGGCTGCAGGGGAAGCACACAGAGACAACCTTGTGCTCTACACAGGAGAACAGGACATCGACACTTGTCTCCAGGGCCACACAAAGGAATTCATCACAGGGAGGTACGCTCTCGGACACCACACACTTGCCTTTGATGACAAACAACCTCTTGAGTCCTTCAGGATAATTGTCCTCAAACATCGTGAGGACCTGTGAGAGTGAAACACAGAAGATCAGGATAGCATTCACTAGAATGCTTGCTTTGCCCCAACACATGGATTCACCAAAGTTCATTAAAAGCATGTCTGACCATTTCCAAGTGGTTGCAAACATTTATAACTTCAAATCCAAAATGCTTCTCTACTGATGAATGGACACAAGAACCTCAGGAGGGTCAGCGAGTGTGGCAGAGGATTTTACTGGTGTTACCGGGTGTTAGTGTGTCCTCACCTCTCCATAGGCTTCTATGGCAGGCTTCCAGAGGTGCTTCAGGCCCAAGCCCTCAAGGTCATAGATCATAGTGATGGACTCCACAACTTTCCCTAGCTGAGAAAGAGGAAGCAACATGGGAGGTCAGGCAACGCACCTGGCAGCTGCCTTGGCTCCCAAACCCAAGAGTGTCCTCCATACCCTCTCTGACTGCTGGTCACACTCCTTCTGCAGCATCTCACAATCCCGCACCTTGGATTTGACAAAGTCCTGCTTGGAGGCAGACAGCAACAGGCCTTTGGGGTCAACGGGGCCAATGACGTCGTACCAAATGGGGCTGCCCTCACGATCATAGCCACACATGCCACCAGAGAGATACTTCTCAATGACCTGGACATACAGCAAAGTACCACAGTAAGACATATGGGAGGATGATATCTGCATACGAAAAACCTCATAGAATAAGCTGCACTACAAAGCCAACACAAATCAAGGAGCTGAAGAAAAGGAGACACTAAAAAGACAAGCATATTTTCTTAAACCAGGATACCTCTGGTGGCTCCCAGTCTGTGGTTATTGTGTCAGCTTTCATGTGTTTTCGGAACTCCAGATGCTGAGGATAAAACACAGTAATGGAATGAACCAACAAAACAGTCTAACCAGAGGTAATGGGCACCAAACAAATTCCAGACTCCCATGGAGCCTAAAATGACTATTTGAATGGATCCTTAAATGGTCTTGCAATGCAATGTGCTACTGCACAAAAGACTGGGTGGTTACACATAAGTTTGTGTACGGAGGTTTCTGAAATCAGCTAAAAGGATCTTGGTGGTTTCTGTGTTGTGCATATATGTTTGCTTGGGCCTCAGGATATATTATCAGTACTATCACAGTAAATAGTGGGATGCTATTCTGTGAGGGACTGGAATCCTACAGAGAGTGTAACCTCCTTACCTTCAGACCCTGGGTGTTTGGGATAGGGATGCACTCTCAAGTAGACATGGGGTTATTGACAGCGAGTGGCCTTTTTTCACATGTCTTAAGGTGACTACAAAAGCAATTTGCACACATTGCCTGACGGTGGCCATCTTTGGTTGCAGTCTCATGTGAAACATGCTTGCTCATGAGTCACTGACTGCAGCCCAGTCTTTTCTTTCAATCCTGAAGAACAGGCTGTAGTAAAGAGGATCAACTGACCTAAAGCGGTGAGCAGCTGTCCAGTAAACAATGGAGGAACAGTGGTTTGGCACAGAGAAGAGGGGGGGAGTGGGAGACAAGAAAACTGGAGGGTGACCACCATTCTAGGCGGCTTGGCATTGGGCCGTGATGCTCCACGTAGTGACGTGTCGTGGAGCCCTCTGAGCAGCTCACAGCACACCCACACACACACACACACACACACACACACACACACACACACACACACATTCACACCAACACACAGTCACACACACATATAGCTGCCTGTGACAGCAGGACTTTATTGGAAAAAGCAACTCCTGAACCATCCAAGTTGAAAGTTGATAACTAACCTGATAACGGACAGCGTCGATAAAAAAATTTACTTGTAGTTTCATTACTGAAAGGAAAACCTCTATTAAAAGACCTTCCTTTTGGACCTTCGTTTCAGAGTTTATTCGAAATATAAAATGTCCTCATCAGGAATTAGCAGACACACACATTAAAACTGATAGATCCACTAATCCGGTGCCTCACAGACCAGCCTTAAATAATACCTTGTTATTTAACCACCATTTCTTGTAATGATGACCATATAAAATGCTGTAACATCATCAGAGTAAGTCTACAGCATGTTTATTTGCTGAACGTGAAGATCAGACATACTTTTGTGAGATCAGTACAAATGGCTGCCTGGACAGCACCAGCAAATGATTTATGTCTGTAGTTTCACATTTTTACATGTACAGGATTATAAAATCGATCTGAAAGACTGGATAATAAAACTAGAATGCAAATGTGGTCTTATGTGTTTGCCTATTACCAGATTTATCAGCAAAAAAGAGGAAATATACAACTGATTATATCACAGGATGAGAGGAGGACTGAGGTACCTTGCGGAGCATGAATTCTGCTTTCTGCACGTTGAAGTTTCTGGCTGAAATAAGACAGAAAGTGTCGGTCTGTGAGTCCACACTGATTTCTGGAGAATAAACACACACACACACACACACACACACACACACACACACACACACACACACACAGGTATATAACAGAACAACAGAAACTGTGCCTTATTTAGAGAGCTGAGCAGGACCTGAATCCCATCACAGAAAAACAAACATTTCCAGCAGTAACTGGATGCAGCACTAGAGGGGTAAACAGTGTGTGGTGATGATGTTTCTGCCCACACCTAACAAGGTGACACAAATTCCAAGTTGATTTTTCAGTAACCTCCAAACAGCACCAGTATCTTCAAGTACATGAGGACAAATTAAAGTGCCACAACTCCACCATATACAATAGTTCCCGTTTCACCTGAAATCTGATTCAGTTTGTTCAGGTCTATTTTTAAACCCCCTCCAACAGATACCCCCAGCAGGAAACTGTAACCCAGAACTTGGATTTTAGGCATTTAATACTCAGCAAAGAGGATTAGTGGTCAGTGACCACCTGACTGGGCCCTTTGGTGTACATGAACCTGGATGGAGAAGAACCCTGATTAGACAGAACACTAATCTGCAGATCCTCTCTGCTGCAGCAGGCCCACAAAGTCCAGAGCAAAGCCTTTTCACATCTTCTGACAGTCTTACCACATCCCCCTTCCGTGCTGCTGAACGTTACAATAGAGGATATGATGAGAATCTTAATGGATCGCAGAATTATACTTGTTATTCTAAAAACACTCTGATTCAGCATTTATAATTGTGGTTCTTCAGATAGTTTGTGTCATTGATGCTTAGGGTTACTGTGAGTCATAAGGCAAGGCAGAGGAAACCATCCAGGACTGAGAGTGTTGGGGTCAGAAGGCACGGCCTCCAGGCTCTCTGAATGATGCCCAACGCTTTGTGGGCACTGAGATCAAACACCCCTCACCGATCAGCAGACACAGCAGTACCCACCCTTCTGCCTCCGCCATATCTAATCATATTAAAAGGCCTCCCTGTGTCCAACATGACCCGCTGGCACTTATCACTATTGGTTAAGTAGATGTCTCCATGTCTGTCTTTTTTATAACTTTGAGCACGTTGTAAGAGCACATGAGGATGTAATTATGTACATCAGGCACTGAAACTGCCAATATGATGCGTGAAATCGTGTTGTTATATTTCAAACCTATGTGTATCCTGGTAATCCTCTACGTACTGTCAGTATAAAAGTGAGAGAGGAATCCATGTTACTGTTGTTCTGCAGTCACTGAGTTTTGGATAGAACTACAAGAAATAAAGTGAACTTATATAAATTTTTAATAATAGAGGCAGGACTCTTGGTTACTGCAATGTAGGATGTGTAACCCGTGCTTCCCTCTGCTGGGAAACACACATTTAGGCTTCTCTGGTGCTGAAAGCTTTTGCAGGTCTATCAACACTGGTCAGTCTATAGCTTCACTAAACTTTTCCACTGAATAATATAAGAAGTCAATTTTTCAGTCCTGATCTCTCACCTGCCGTTTTTATCCAGGTCTTAGAAAAGGTTGTAGCTTCTCTGCTTCAAAGCTTCCTTAATTATCATGATATATCTGAGAAATGTCAGTCAGGTTTTTGTTCCGGTTACAGCACTGAAAGAGCTCTGACTCGCATTGTTAATGATGTCCTTATAATGTTTGATGATGGTTATACCTCAGCGGGTATGATGTTTGATACTGTTGGCCACAACATCTTACTCAGTAAACTTGAATCTCTCATTGGTCTAACGGACCCTGTTCTTCAATGGTGCTGTTCCTACCTAACTAATCATGAACAGCTTGTGCAGAAATCTAATGACTGACTCCATTTATTTATGTCTAAAGTCCAATATGGTGTCCCTCAGGCTTCTGTGCTGGGTCTTTCACTGTTTTGCATTGATATGCTGCCACTGAGGGATATTATTTGGTTACTCTAAATTGCCTGGAGTGTGTGAGTGTGAATGGGTGTGTGTGGTCACCCTGTGACAGACTGGTGTCCTACCCACGGGCCATTTCATAGCGTGACATCCATTGCTTCCTGGGATAGGGTCTGGACCACTGCGACCTGACTCAGGATAAGTGGTTAACAAAGATGGAAGGATATAAATTTCCCAGTGTATTTACTTTAAATTGCATTATCTTCATATACTTATTTTTCTAAAGATTCTTCTGGTTTGCAGAGCAAACACGTTAGTCCGTAGGTTACAGTAACTCATCCAAAAGGAACAAGAGTGCAGTACTGTGTAAATCCACTCACTTCCACAGTGTTTACAGCTCATGCCTGGTGTTCCTGAGAATTAGTTGTCAATAACAAGATACTGTTTGTGCGATCGGCTCATCAATTGGTCAATGAGATTGTTGAGACAACAGACTATTATTGTATGTTACTTTAAATGTGGCATTTGAAAGTGCTTTAGTTTTGATTTTAATGTAGCTTCAGTTTAATGCATTAAAAAAAGTTTTTCAGAACCTAACTTGTAAACAAACAGATGTAAACCTGCATTAAGTTTTTACTGACTGAGTAACCAGACTTGTCCTAGTTATGCTCGTAAGATTTGAAGTGTTTATATAGTAACCCTCTTTCTCCTCAATTTCACCCACTTTCTGAAGACCGGGCCCAACACATGGATTCACCAAAGTTCATTAAAACGATGTATGATCATTTCCAGGAGGTGTGTATATATGTGTATCTAGACATCTACAACAGAACAGAACACACCAGTGGCCATCGGGGCCAAAGATTCATTTCAGAGCAGCTGTCAAATCCAAACCCCACTTTAACCTGACTTATCTAATTTACACAGCAAAGTGTTTTATTGCTATAATGAATCATCCCTTGTATAATTCTATCAAATCTAATCAAAAGACACAAAGTCCATAGCCTTGTCTATTTGTCTCAATGCGGAGATAAAGACGTACGAAACGCAGATTTCAGGGTTCAGCACATCAGACTACGAATAAACCCCAGTTATTTTTGGACCCCAAAAGAATAACAGTGGTTTGGCCGTGGGTGCAGCGCTCAGTGCTTTACAGTTTTAACAAGATTATTGAAGGAATTAGACAGAAAGACATGGCCTGCCCTCTGCGTCATGTCACACAAGAGCTTCTTTATCAGGCTTAACTCACACAGTGTGTAGCAACGTAGAGATAGTGAGGATAATGACCGGGTTCCTACTCCAGGTCAGACCGTACACCTTCCCACCTGAGATGTGGTGCAGTGCTTACAGGCCCATCTACTGAATACTTCAAGTCCATCATTGTGATCAAGTGTTCAGGTTGTGTAAAGCATTCAAGTTAAATGTCATTGCAAAAATTTCAGTTTCTATAGAAAAAAATATTAATCCCGTAAAACAGGGCCCTACAGTCTCATATCTTATCTGACCATCAAGTGCTACTTGGCAGTCCGTGAGAACTTTTGACTGAGTTCATATGTAGATAAATGTAAAATCAAGTAGATATAATTTTATTGCAGAACTTTATGCTTTAAAAATGAAGAGAATTTTGTTTAGTGACCTTTTCTACTGGCAAACACTAGAATACTTCACAGTGTTGTAGCGCTGTGATGTCTGTGGAGCTCTGTGATGTCCATAACACTGGTGCAAAACAACTTATATTCATAATTCAGGAAATGACACATAACCTACGAGTCTGGTTATGAGTTATAAAATATTTTGCTTACATAAGACTGAAAGCTTTGAACAAAAAACAGCTCTTCAAATATTTCTGTAGCAACACAGCAACTCATTGAAGGATGCGCTGCAGTAAGACTGTCAGGTCCTCAAGTCCTGTGCTCTGCCTACTTCGCCCCTGGAAGGTAACAGTAAAGTAACAATCGTCCCCTGTTGGTCCTCACCTCGTAGCCAGCGTAAGAGGAAGTGGTCATGCTGTGCAGGGAGCTGGGGGAGAACATCCTGAATCCTCTCTCGAAACTGGCCAGTTAAAGATTGTGGAAACCACACAGAAGAAGAGAGGGAACATTGAAAAAAAGTGTGAAAAAAACTAAAAATTACAAGTATAGAAGCAGAAATTACTAACAGGTCACATTGCACTCCACAAGTTTCCCACAGAAGTCTATTTTCAGAAACAATATGAGTGCAGATGGATAATTATCCAAAATACCACAACAAGCATGACTCTCTAAGCTCATTTTCACACATAAATACTCCTCTGGACTATAAGGTGTGTAAATGGTCTTCACACACTGTTCACAATTGAAGCAGTTTCCTTTCCTCCTGTTGCCAAAAAGGGTGTAATATAATACAGTGATGTAGAAACTTTAAAACGTAAATTACCATGAACTACATAATACATGAAATCTGTATGAGGTGCACATTATCTGAAACTTACACATTTACTCTTATTCAGCACAAAGTAATATATATAAAAATATATAAAAGGTATAAAAGGTGTGTGTGTGTGTGTGTGTGTGTGTGTGTGTGTGTGTGTGTGTGTGTGTGTATAAAACTGTTTATCACCTAGACCAGGATGGAGTGGTTAATGAAAATGGATGGATGGATGGATGGATGGAAAATAAAAATAGTTATTAATAATCTACAGGGGTCCATCAAATTTTACAGCAGTGTTTATAAAATACACTATATTTAAACTATATTTAAATTAATTTTATTTTCTGAAGCTTCAGCTAGTTCACATAATTTTACCAAAATCTGACAGGGTAAAAATCTTCTCAAAAGTTTATGTAAATTTTCAGTTATTCTGCTTGTAACAAGCTGTGCAATAATATTTTAGGGAATGTTAAGGAACATCTTTTGAAAAAGTAATATCTGCGGCGGGAAGGACAAGCGATGATGTTCGTGACGACAGTAACACACGACAGCCGCCCCTCGTTCCCGGAAAATAGAGGAGCCTAAAGCCCACCAAAGCCTTATTATCAGCCGCAAACTTTAAATATTATCTAAAGTGTTGGATACGCAGGAACACCGGCTGTAGGTGCCGTCGGAGGTCAGTACTGAAACTAAGTTGTCAGAGACATGCTCGCTGCTGGAGCGACGAAAGGGGAGCGATGCTACGCAACATACCAAGGCGACAACAGGACACAAGCTCGGTCACTGACATCACACCCCCAGCGAACAGCGGCACGACAGAAACTCACCTGCGCCAAGGCCTCCGCTTGCTTCGGGCTAAGGTCGCCGATCCGTCCGCTCATCCTGCGCGCAAAGCCTAAAACAATACAGAGCTTCCCGTGCTTCGGATCTCCTGGTCCAGAAGACGTTCCTCTTCTACTGCTCACACTTGACTACTCACCGCCGGGCGTCGCCGTTTCGCAAAGTCAAACCTTTTTCTCAAGTCCAGCGCCGTATTAACTGTAACCGCATGGTGTCGCTGTGTTCAACCAAGTCAAGTCATTCTTTAAAAATATAAACTCTTACAAAAAAGCGTAGGATCGCGGTTCTCAACCAACATTCTTGACGAGTGTGGACTCGGAAACAGCCGAACTAGACACAAACTTGGGAAAACACTTCTGAGTGTCTGGATATCATTTTATTTGCGCCTTGCATCTAATCACTAACATTTTCTATCCGGCTGACAATGAACTACTCTGTACAATTCAAAACTAAAGATATTGACAATATTATAACGGGCGTCCTTGAAAGCAAACGCTGTTCTTATTATAATTTATTCTATACCGGCGATAAAACTTAGACGAAAGAAACGTAAATTTTACATTTATTCCCACTAAATTAAATTATAATACAATTAGCTGAGGCCGCACAAAAAGTACCCGAGAGCATCGCTAGATGGCGCGTTTTCCGGCCGCGGTGCAGCCTCTCGCAGGCTGTTTTCCGGCCGAACAGGAAGCAATAGCGCTGTTTACATCAGGAGGGGAGTGGGGGGGAGCCAAACGCACAAACACCATGACCCCCCGTTAGTGTGCAGTCACTAGGTATTATTTAACACTTTATTTCTCGTAGTGGAAATGGCTGCCGATGGATGCTGGTGCTGTATTTCCGTGCTCTGGGCCGTGTTTGCGCGCTCCTGTCTGCAGTGCCCGTCGGTGTCCGCAGGACAGGTCGCCTCGGTGGAGGTTTTCCTTCAGGACCGGCCGGTGGTCACAGCCACCCTGCAGGGGGAAGTGATCGAGGGAAGCTGGGCTGGAAGTGCGCACGAAGAGGGCGATAAGAATCACAACCTTCGCCCTGAAACTGTGGAGGGGAACCTGCGAGTAGTGAGTACATCACCTGTACGGACCCCCGTTTAAAGCTCACACTGCCCAGGTGGGACCGTTACCTGTGCTACTTCCACAGACTTACATAGCCCACCCCTCCATATCTTAAAAATCTGCGTAGTATCATTAATAACATTAATTCATGTTATTATCCCGTATATGTAATATAATATTACATATGCTGCATTATTATTTATAATGTTAAGGAAGGTTGTGAACTAGTTTGTAAACAACTATTGGAATTCATAAATTATGAAACATTTATTACACTGTAATTCCAGCATCATGGTTAAAATGCTTTGTCTACAGTATTTTGCTTGTCATATTTCTTTTTATCACTTTACTTCTGTGTTGTGATTCATGGGGAAAAAAAGGAGAAATAAAACACCAGCTTGTAATCTGTGGCCCTTTACAGGCTTTCTTGTGGTGTGATGTGAGTTTCTTTGAATGGTCTGCAGGTACAGGATGAAGAGTTAGACCTGCAGGACCAGCCAGAGGACAAGGAGCCCTGGATAGGTGTGGTCCCAGTTGAGGTGGACGAGAGCGAAGTCCCCAATGGCAACCAGGAGTCCTTTGCAGCTGCAATTGTAAACAGGGTCAGTTTAAAGGCAAAAGACGAACTATACGCCACCCGTCTTGAGTCTTAAGCTACATAAAGAAACAGAATGAAAACCAGTTAAATAACTGGGTGTTAATTTATAAAAAGTAAGAACTAATGGTTGAGTTTGAATAAGAAACCTGTAACAGGGTGAAGTGTCACTTGACTGCTGTCGCTTACAGATGAAACGGGCCCTTGTGCTGGGTGCCTCAGCCCTCATTATTCTGGTCCTCAACCAGAACACTATCCGGGAGGTATGTTGCGCTCACATCTTCTCTTTTATACCAGGCTTACATAGTCTGACTGCAGTTAACTAAGCTTCCTTGATGGTGCTGTCAGTACTGTGATTTTTGTTTTGGTTTCCAACAGATGGACCTCTCCCAGGTTCTTTCCAAGCCGGTTATAGTGATCCAAACATCAGAAAATGTCACCAAGTTGATTGGAGCCCTGCTAAGGTATTATCTCTCTTACTGTATTACAAACACAACGCTTTCCTATTCCACCATGTGTACTGAGAGGAGTATAATTTCACCGTCCCATCTTAACCAATGACACTGTTCTTCACAGGGGTCTGCAAGCAACAGCAAAGATAACATACAAGATAATCTTACAAGATAATCTGGTATGAAGAGAAACTCATTTTTAATAAATACATTTGTAGTAATTACAGTATAAGTATCTAGTAATAATGCCCTTAAGTTTAAATTGATAAATCATTGTAAAGTTGCTTGTGTCACATTGTCACTTTGGGCATACATGTTGGGTAACAGTGAATAATAATAATAATATCCTACAAGTATGTCAGAATGTCAGGCTGTACACCTATACCCTGATATTCAAGCTTCTGAGTTCCTGATATAATTATTGATATATTAATAACCAGTTCCATAGCCAAGTTATTAATAAATCTAAATGTATAAATAAATTTAACATGTATAAATTTGACAATGAAATGTCTGTTCCTATTACTACTTATAAGGAAAAAAATGGAATTATGACGCTAAAAAAGTAACTGCATATTTATCACCTCAAACTGGTAATTAGGTAATTGGTGGTTGAAGTCTTCTTTATTACACTGAAATAGGTATTTTAGAGGCTTAGGAATATTTTGGATAAATTAATTGGGGTTTTTTTGGCTGAATCTGCAATGGATCATAATTGTCCTCCTACGAAGTACTGGAAATAGTTTCTCAGTGTCTCAGTTTGCGCTACTGGAGTGATTTCTAGGAACCAGTTACACTCCAATACCAGGGTACAGGTGTCTTTACCTTAACTTGTTCCTTTTTAAATCTGACCATTAGGGGGCAACTTTGACACTGTGGTCCAGCTGTGGACGCTCAAGGGGGGGGCTATATGGGGAGTGGCAGGGGGTGATCTGCACTGGAGAAACCAACTCCCAGGTCCAGGTAGGTCCTGCCTGACGCCGAGTGAGGACCGTCAGGCTGGGGAGCAGATTCACAGATGGAACTCACTGCACTGCCTCTGACCTCAGAAGTACCTCCAGCAGCTGTGGAACAAAGTCCTCTTGGTGGCCATGATCCTGTGCACGGGCGTCATTGTCCAGGCCCGCTGGCAGTACCGACACCACCAAGGCAACGATGATGCACAGGTGAAGCACCTCCTCCTCCTCTCATGCTACTGTACCATATTAACAGTTTCATCCACATCATCCAAGAAACATCCAAAATAAAACTGGCTTTTCTAGTTACTCCCAAAACAGGACATCCTGAAAAGACTAGCGGCGCTGAAAACCAGGAAGTACCATCCACCCAAGGCATGGTGCAAAGGAGGGCAAATAGCAGATGCAGATAACTGTGCTGTGTGCCTGGAGCAGTTCTACAACAACCAGGTCCGTGTGTCACTGTGACAGAGCACATCGTTCAACATTGGTTTACGTTCATGTCCATTTAGAGCCTGGAACTTCATTCCAGACCCCACAGGGCTGCAGTATCAGTATTATTACTATTATTACATAAATGGAGGAACCTGTATGGTAACACATGTGGTGTATGTTCTTCCCTGCAGTGTCTGCGCGTGTTGCCATGCATGCACGAGTTCCACAGAGACTGCGTGGACCCCTGGCTGCTCCTGCAGCAGACCTGCCCTCTCTGTAAACGCAGCATTTTGGGTGAGTATTTTACCACCTTTTGACATCTGCTCCTTATCTCAGACTGGATTGAGGACAAATGACCTGTTGCCTGATATCGCCAAAATGAACAAACGGACAGTTGATCTGCTAACGTCCAAACCAGCGAACTCATTTGTGACGTCACCTGACCATTTCAGCGTCTATGTCTTCACCCTCACTGGTCTTTAATGCCCTGCCTGTAGGTAATTTCTGTAAGGACAGCTAATGCCCTGGACACACCTTGACCGGACTCGCAATGGAATCAAGTTTTGTTCTCTCCAGTGACACTTTCTGTGGCAGTTCAGACCTTGTGTGTCCCTCTGTGCTGCAGAGTGGGGAGGGGGGCGTCTGTGTTCAGCTCCAGCCCTTCTCTGGACTTGACTGCTGTGTGCCTGCAGGGGCCCATGGGTTTGAAGACCCTGTGAGGACCACTCAACTCTATGACCATAATGTGTAGTTCACTGGCTCTGCTCCTCTTAGACTGTTTTATTTCCGCTTCAGGCATGTCCTGTGTTTGTATGAGAGTCAAAGCTTTAAACCATTTTGCCTGGACACTAGTGCTTTGAATGTTACGATTTAGATTTTTTTGGACAAATGTGGGTAGATGTCTTTTTTTAGGCACTGTATAATCTGTCCTGGAATTCCTTATATAGTGACTGACAAAGAACAGCTTTTAATGCGCGTTTGAATAGTGGTTCACCTTGCATGATTACTGAACTTGTTACTGAACCGCCCATGGCTTTTTTTTTTGCAGATTTGCCCTTGTCATTTTATGAAAAAATGCTAAAAGTTTTAGATTCCAGTTGAATACAGTTCATCACAACACTTTAGGTTTTCCAAAGAAACACTTGCTGTTTGAATCTTAATTCTAACAAAGCAAACACTGAAACTTTTCTAAAGATTAATAGCCAGTGAATCCAGAAGTGTGACTAAAAACAAGTTACTTAAATTTGCCCTGAGAGCCAGGAAGTGTGAAAAATTAAATTTCAAATTTGTTTTATAAGGCAGTTAGTAGAGAGGCCAGCTAGTGTGGTGTGGAGCAGGACCACCCAAATCTCTCCTGAACAACCTTCTCCTCGCACTGACAAGTGAAGCAGCCATGTGTTTAAGATGAGTTAATGTTTAAAGATGCTATACGAAGAAGAAAATAGTGAAATGTGCTATAAAAGTTTGGAAATGCTTGTTCTGTCATACAAGTTTCTTAATGTAGAAAGAGTTTCTCCACCAGAAACTAATTTCCAGATGGTAAAACTGTAAAAGCCTGGTACGGCAAGACCTCCTGCACCCATATTGCTGTCACCTCTGGTTCACTTACAAATTCAGACCCATCTAACAGAACAGTGAAACTACAGCAACCCAAAATCACACCAGTTCAGCCAGTCATGACTCAAAAATCATGGTATGTTTATTTTCCTTCTGCCACATCAATAGAAAGCAATATGAAGTCAGAATTTTGTTGAAAAAGCTTCTTTTGTGAAATTGCTTGTTTGCACAGTAAGCTCCACGTATCAAACCTCTGCTCTTTCTGTGTGACCGACGTCAGCCCTTTCATGCTCTAGTACACAATGTTCTTCAAGTATTGCTTTTTCACACACCTGGGCCCTTATTCCTGCTTCCATTTTCAAGTATGTACTTAGGATGGATGTCAATTTCTAAAGTCTTTTTAAAACTGCAGGGATATCCTCCAGCACTGGGCAACCCGGCGTCCGGTGCTCGAGCTGATTCTGTTTAATGTTTATGTAATGTTGTTTACATCAATCCACTCTAAATAAATGGATCCTGTTACATGGTAAATCGCCTGTGTATCTCATTTCAGTCCTGTACACTGACTAATAGTGTACAGTCAGTCAGTTTTAAGACACTTATGTCTCCTGTAATTTGAAAGGAAGTTGTATGTGTGTCAGCACAGTAACTGTGAGAACTGTACAGCTCCTAAGGTGAGCTTGTACCTCACGTTCTGTGGATAGAGGAAAAACTTTTATAAAAAGTACTTGAAAACAACAATGCTGAGCAAATAAAATTATTCCATGTGGGGTTTGTTAATGGCAGTACAGAAACTGATGCTCATGCACAATGGAGTCAGCACAGCTGAAGCACAGGACTGAATATGGGAACCAGAGGCAGACATTGGTTATAAATCTTCCTCTTTTTCAATACCCAAGTCTGGGCTGCCCTGCAGGGGGTTTGCCAGCCATATTCACAGCCAGTGGGCCATCAGGAGGGGATCATACCCTTGTTCCTCTTGCGTTCAGCCATGATCCTGCGGTTGTGGTTGGCACTTCGACTCTTGTTGGCCTCCTTCCTGCGCCGCTCCAGGATAGTGTCCTGAGCCTGGCCCTGGCCCTTGGGTCGACCTATCACGTTGCTGACCGGTTCAGACCTGTACCTGGACCCACAGACAAAACAGTGTCAAACAATGGGAGAAAATCCTCCAGAAGGGACAGGTGCATCTGAAAATTATACTGATTTTCAGACAGTTTGCTGCAATAAAAGTATGTGTCTAATACAACAATAATAGCCTCTGTGTGCAAGTGGCGCACCCCCTCCTGCTTTGCATAGCTGCCCTCCTGGCCTCTGCTCGTTCCCTCAGTACTGCTGGGTCCTGCACAAAGTGGTCCTTCTTTATGCTGTCATCCTAGAGAGGAGGAACAAAAGTGGATTCAGTGAGGACAAAGCCAGCTGTCACCAACACAATTCCCTACTCTGCAGCGCATCCAGACCTTCATTTCATCTTCCTCTTCATCCTCCTCAGCATCCTCCCCTTCTTTTGCCTGCCTGCCTAATTGCAGGACCTGAGGGACAGTGAAGGGCCTGAGGGGAGATAGGAACATAAGATCAGTATAGCGCACACAGTCCTGACAGCCTTGCAGGGGTCACAGACACATAAGGACATGACTTGGACCCATGAACCAACCTGCGGTTCAGCAAGTCGCTGTCTTCATCTGGGTCATTGGCTCCCACTTGATTGATATCGTAAGTGTCATCGTACTCGTCATCGTAGTCATCCACAGCGAAGAGCCCCACTGTCTCGCTGCTCGTTGAGGCCCCTGTGCCTGCGGGCACCTCATCTACCACAGTCTTGTAGGCCTCGTATCTCTCCCGCTGCTCCTCTATGTGCTGCTTGTTATTGAGTGTAGCACTGACACACTCTGCCTGCCTGCACATGCATCATCTGTTACCACGGCAACCCACAGAGTGGACAGAGCCCAAGACCTTGCAAACAGAGTATGCCATGTAAAACAGTAAGTGTGTTAAAAGTTTGGGTCTCCTTACTTCTTGCCTCTCCAGACACGAGACATGTCCACCTTGTCCCGATGGAAGACATCAAACTCGTCATCGTCAAACACGTTGGACCGGTTGCTGAGCACTGGAGGCAGCTGTGCTTTAGGCGGCCTGAGGACAGAGCGAGAAGAACCACCTTTACTGTCATTATGACAGTGAGCCCAACCACATCTCTCTCTCTCTCACACACACACATACACTTTTTCATAAAAACCCACACAACCACCTAAGAAATTTCAAAGGTGGTAGTAGAGCAGCTTTTGCTGGACAAGCATGCCTGTGGTCCCACCTAGGCAGAGTTCGATCCATCTGTGCCAGCGTGGATGTCAGCCTGTTCTCCAGGATGTTGTTGATGACCAATTCCGAGCTGTAGCCATACTCCTGCAGACAGGCCATGAGGAAGCCCTCGCCCAGGTCGGGGAGCAGGTCCTTGATATGAGATAGCAGGGACTCCAGCTCTCCTGTGCTCAACCTGCAGACCGCTCCCTGCAGGCAGACAACGTCACACCCAAGAATACCACCTCTCTCCCTCCCATCAAGTGTACAGAGCCCACTTTACTGCACTGCAATAAAGATTATGATAAGACATTCTTTTATAAAAACACATGGAGTGCTGAATAACAGCAGAAAACAGAGTTCTCTGTTTGATACTGGTAATAAACAGCAGGATTATTTATGCTTTGGCAGCACCCATCCTAGAGCATCTGTTTTACATATGAACAACTTTGGAGCTCTAAACATACATTTTCTCCTATCTGCGGTGTGTTCACTGGGGCTGCAGCACTCCTGGGATGCTCTTCAATGGGAGCTGGGTCACTCTCAGCTTGAGCAAGCCCACCCCCTTTCCAGTCTTCAGCACCTCCTTTGCTCATGGGGGCCAGCTGGGGTGGTGTCCTGCCCAGGCTCTCCCAAGCTGACTCCACCCCCTGTAGCAGGTAGGATGTCCTTGTCTCATCTCTGCAAGAGGGGGACCATTAAGGAAGACGCTGCTGAGCTATACTTGGAGAGGGTGTGAGGGTCTGCCTAAGTACTTCAGAGATAGCAGCTGGCACACTGGAGACAACTTCAACACTCAGTGTGGAGGATACAGAAGAGGGAAGGCTTGCTGCAAGAGGCTGATGTCATCCGCCACTGGAAACTGCTCATCATAGTTAGCAAGGAACCTGGGCACAGAAAGCAGGCCATAGTCACACACCTGTGGCAAGCACACTGAAGATGCACTGAAATCTTGATTTGCACAAGTACAAGTACACACAGTGCATGAGAACCAGATTTGGCTGGTAGCACCATACCTTTTCTCCTGGAGGAAAACTGTGAGGATCTGTAGGAAATCTTCTACAAATGTCTGGATATTCTCAGAGCTGCAAGACATTGTCACAGAAGCGTACATTAAAATGTGTGTGAACCTTTGTCACATGATCTAACCCTACTGTGCCTAATAAAAGCAGAATAAAACAAGTGCAAAAAATAGCCTCGTGACAGATGGGCAGAGACCTTTCCAAGATGGGCTGCAGACATGTGTGCTGGAGGAGCAGGTGGGCAATCTCCACCATCTTCCTGCAGGAATGGGACACCCTCCTCCACAGGTCCTCCTGCACGCTGGGAAAATGGAATTCAGATTATCAGCTTTAGTCCTCCAGTCTTGGATGTAGCAACACAAGTGCACAATGACACTGACCTTTTGTCATCAAAGTTCCTCTTTTTCATAGCTTTCTCCATGTCAGGTACTACTGTCTCATAGAAGGAGGCCAGTCTAGCAAAACAGTTGGGCAAGTTGATTTTCACACATTTCACATTCATTTTGAAGGTTTTAGTTGTCATAATACTTGTCTCGTTATATTTAAATTTAATCAATTGCTCTTTTTGGACAGCTGCTATCTCACTTGGTAAGGAAGCCATGTGACTGGAAGGCGGCACAGGCAGCAGGGAAGATGTCCAAGAAGGAGTAAACGGTCGAACAGGTGTCGCAGAGATACAAGATGAGGTCCATCAGGTCCTGAAGCCAGTAAACACAAGGCATTGCCATTCAGCATCATGCTCAATGCACACTGATTATTGCCAACAAATTTACTTAAAGGGACCCAGCTTGTATTAATGCAAAGGGAAACATACTGTTGACAGGGGGTATAAATCATATATTACTGAAAAAGTTCTGCAAGATATCAGATTCCAAGCATCAGAACACAATTTATACAGCCTTATATGTTAGTCTATTAAAGTTTTGTGTGTAATATTAAAACAAATTGTGAGCAAGATTGTCACTGACATGTATCTGTGACTTACTCTCATTTGGATATTAATCTACATGTGTGACACTATCTGCACATGCCACTGTGTGTGTGTGTGTGTGTGTGTGTGTGTGTGTTAGATACCTCCTGGCTCATGGTCATGACTGTGGTTGTCTCTCGGGTCTCCAGCTTCAAGGGCTTACAGGCTGCAGCTCCTTCCTGCTGGAGACCACACCTTTCCAGGATAGTGTCCAGGACCTAGGAAAAAGTCAACAGAAGTGCTGAACGAATTTGACAGGTAATGATCTTTAGCAGTGTATAATGCACTGAGGTACAGATGAGCTGTCCAGTAGAGTTTGTGATCTGTACCTGTATGATCGTAGGCACTGCCTCATCCAGGTCACTATAATAACTAGGCTGCTGAGTGAATATATTCTCTGGAAAAAAAAGAGATGCTTTCTTAGTGCAGCTGCAACATACCACCTGGCAATCAAAGTCTATCCACAAACAAAACACCAAAGGGGAAACAATTGGACTTTGAGGTGGCTACTGTGATATTATATAGTCAAATCATTGAAATTAAATGGGCTGCAAAAAGTCCTTAACAGTGAAGCAACAGAACCAATTACTTACCAATCATTTTGTGAAGCAACTGACAATTCCCTTTACCAAACAACATACAGAGATCTAAGATTTTCGGAATGTCAAATAGGAAGTTGTTGTAGATAATTTCTCCAAATACAGCCGGAGTAAAGAAGCTCTCCTGAGAACAGGCAGACAGGCAATGGCAGAATAGTAATTATAACAAATCTCCTAACTATCAACATGTTCACGTTAACCTCCTGTGGGAAAAGTATGCAGGGCCCCCCACCTTGGACTCTTTGTGTGTTGCCATCCTGAGGAAAGTCATGAAGACGGCACGGTGGAGGCGCTTCTGCATGTCGGCCACAGCAGGTGAGGCAGGGAGCATGGACGGGTCCAGGCCTCTGGGGGCCTGACGAAGGTATGAGTCCAGACACCTCTGAAGTGATTCGTCAAACACCACCTGAGGGACCAGGGTGAGCAGGACAGTGTCCACAACCATATTATGAACTTTTAAATGGAAGACCAGATAAGCCCAGAAAGATGCCGAGGGCCAACCAGCCAGCCTGGTTCAGAGGAGGGGCGGCACAGGACTCACCTGACACCAGAATCTATCATGTGGAAGAGTTAGCAGCCAATCAAGATCTTCGGCAATAAACTGGGCATGTTCAAGAAACTCCTCAACCAGTGCTGGCGAGCCATCCATAGGTGGAGGTCTGTAGGCCACAAAGCAGCGCTCCTCCATGCGCTCAGGGTGCTGCCAGGCACACAACCACACAGGAAAATCAGAATGTCTGGACCAGTCAAAGAAGACACTCCAATGCTATGCTGTATTCTGATGTTATGATGTATTGGATTCTGCTTTGTTGTAATGACTTCAGCTGTGTTGTTTTGTGTTGTACAGTTACACTGACTTGAGCTGTGTTGTATTCTGCTGCATTATGTTGTACAGGACAGATCATGGTTGTGATGACTTGAGCTGCGNCTGTGTTCTGATGTTATGATGTATTGGATTCTGCTTTGTTGTAATGACTTCAGCTGTGTTGTTTTGTGTTGTACAGTTACACTGACTTGAGCTGTGTTGTATTCTGCTGCATTATGTTGTACAGGACAGATCATGGTTGTGATGACTTGAGCTGCGTGGTGCAGCATTGTGCTGAGGATTCGGTGTGCGGGGGGGGGCGGGACACCGACCAGCGCCGGTAGGCTGTGCTCCCCGCCATGGGGCCCGTGGGGCTCCGTCACTCGCCGCTCATCCAGCGGCACCGCCACACTCGCCATGGTGCGAGACTCACAGCTGCGGGATGAAGTACAGAACAGAAACATCAGGAATTCCACAGATACACAAAAGGAAGCCGTCTAGTCAGAACTCAGCCCACAGAGACATGTTTAAACGGACATGAAAAGGTACAGACCATCATTAGCGACAACTTTATAAGTTCTTGGATTGTTGGACTCCAATATGCTTAAAGATATATAGTAGACGTACAAATATTGACAAGAAAAAAATGAACGTATGAAACATAACATGTTCATTATGCAAAAAAAGTCATCAGTTGTCACCCAGACATTCCACCTGTCAGAGACCGCACGTCGTGTGTTTCCCTGCGCTCCGCTTCTGTCACCATTACTGATACGCGTTAGAACGCGCCTCGTACTTCCGCCTTCGTCTTCTTTTGTGGTTGATCTCCTTGCGGCAGTGCCTGAAAAGCGTAGCGCGCCCCCTAGAGCGGTGGAGTTATATACATAAGTACTGGTGGAACATGGATGCAACTTGTTAAACCTTTTCCGTTTGTTCTGGAGCATAGTGAAGTATAATGGAAAATCACAAAAAACAAGTTGATTTAAACTGATGGAGTATAATTTTATTCTTAACTTTGATATGGCTGTAAGAGAGGAAAAAATAACGTTTTTTGAGATGCACCAAGGACCTCTCTTGGACTCAACTTATCTGGTGAAAAGGCACTGCAGTGTCTCCACTTCCACCTCCCACCCTCACCAGCTTCCACAGGTGTACCAGAGCATCCTGACCTCCTGCATCTCAGCCTGGCATGAGAACTGCATCGCATCTGACTAGGGAGCCCTTCAGTGGGTAGTCACTCCATCATCTGGACCCCACTACCCACCATCCAGAACACCTACAACTAGTGGTGCATCAGGAGAGCTCCCAGCATCATCAAATGCCCCTCCCACCCTCCATTCTCCTTGCTGCTATCTGGGAGACAATACTGCAGCCTGAGATCCAAAACCACCAGGTTCAGGAACACCTTCCTACCAAAAGGCTGTTGAACTCTGTCATCTCAGGCCTGATCACCACCACCACTGACCATAACCACTGACATTCACCTGTGTGTGTGTGTGTGTGTATGTGTGTGTGTGTGTGTGTATATCTATGTTTTGTCATGCTTATACATGTACTTGCCCATTTTGTATTTATCTACTTATTTATCTATACTCATCTATACTCCTACCTTAATTTATCTACATTTTATTATTTTTCCTTATTCACTTGACTTCTTCCCCCAGTTCTGTGCACCATAGACCCAAGGATCTTCAATTAACAATTCTTGATTGTTGACTTTTTCTCAGCCCATTAAACCAACCCAGACAAAATGGAAAAAGAACATTTTGATTTATTAATCTTGAAAATAGACAACTTCAGCTCTCCAGCACTACAATCTTCATTAGTTGTACAACACACTATTACAATAACAAATCAACATATCACATTAGGAGTGTAGCAGAGACTAATTTACATTACAAAACAGTTGTTTATGAGGGCAAAATATTTTCATCCAAACTTTTCTCACAGAGCACTGAATGTTATTTGCCCCAAGTATCTACAGCAGTCACACTTCATGACTCATTTCTCGCAGTAAATGATAACAAAAACACACAAAAAAGGATAATAGCCACACTTGAACTGTGGTGGTTTCTGTCAAGTAGTTTGGCAAACATTGAAATGAGGTTTAATTCTTTAAAAATGGCTTTCTTTTGTGCCCACACTTCAGTAAATCCAAGCCGCTGCCTTGAACACACAAAGCCCATGTCCTGCCTATGCTGTATTTTGACACAGTGCTGCCCAGTATTCTCCATGCACACTGCAGCAGCATCGCATCTTAGTGTTGATCAAAAGGACCCGGAGACCCCAGAGGACAGTCAGGTAGACGGGTGTCAGCGGAACGTGTGGAAAGCAGTAGACCCAGACCCTGATGAGCACATGCAGTCTCAGTAGCACCGGCCATGACAATGGTTTCCTGACTGATGCACAAACTGGCTGTCTGACAGAGCCACACTGCTCTGCTCCAGGCTCCCCACTGTGGGGCGGAACAGAGCAGCTGGGGCACTGCCAGCATATCAGTCAAAGTGCTATTCTTTAGTGAGCAGTGAGCCCCTGCTGATGGGGAGGAGGCTGGCAAAACCCAGAGTGAGGGAGACTGGTATGTGCCAAAAAGAGAGCACCTCTGGCTGACTACAGTCCACAGTTCACACCGCCCCTGACAAAAGGGAACAGTTCTCCCCATTACCGCCAACCCGCTCCACACAGGCACCAAACAGCAATCTGATGGACAAACATGAAAGCCAGTTACAGTGGTAGTCAAATTTTCTGAAAGATGACATTTGTGTAAATATCTTATCAAGGTTTAACTTGTCACACCTATTGATTAGAGTGAATAACAATAGAGATGTGCAACAGCTGAGGGAAATACCGCTATACTGTTTTCTCAAGGCAGAGTGTGAGTTCTGGCAGCATAGGGTCAGCAATGCTATTGAAACCATGTTTGAGAATCAAATACACTTGAAAATAAGCAGTATTGTCAAGCATTTTTTGACAACCCAATATTAAGAGGTACGAAAATAAATACCATCTTTAAACAGCACACCAAGTGAAAATGTAAAAAGTTTCACGAATGACCACATGCCCAAGGGCAAAGGCTATGTGGTAGAGAAATTCACAGAAGCTCAGCTCATATGCATTCAGGTTCACACTGAACGGAGCTACACGTGAAGGACCAACAGTAGCAGTATAATCAAAGATGATCTGTTCATTTATAGCAGTGAAAACAAAATAAATTTCACAGGAGAAAGACTGAAACATGCTTGACAAAGGAAGCAAAATGTCTACTCCAACATCACGTTGTATGTTAGCAAGGTTACAGATCGGTTTAGCAGCGCTGTAATTTTGAAGTAATTTACACACACACACACACACACACACACACACACAAATGCATTCATAAAATAACTGCACGTTAAGTAACAAAGATAAAAAGGAGGGATGTCATTAGGTAGCACACAGTAGTTAAATCCTGCATAGCCTGTTCTTTGTTATTCTAACATGGCATTTTTGTGCATTATGCCCTCACAGCCATGTCATTAAGTCATGGAGTTCACACCTGTACCTAGTCTGTACCTACTGAGGTGAAGCGGCAAATATCAGAACTTGCAACACCACCAGGTACAGTGGTTGTTTCCCATGGGACATGCAGCTTTGTGAACAACACCAAGAAGGGAACAAGTACATACTCGAATACATGCAAAATAACACAACCTCTCCCCTGGAGCCCCAGCAGGGACCAGGACATAGAGCTGTGGAGCACATGACTTGCTCATCATTGCAGAACTAACTGTTGTTGGTTGTAGTGCATCCCTGAAGCAGGTTTACTATTTAAGACAGCAGGTAGGAAGAAGAATCTCAAATGCAGTTTTCCACACTTACAGAAATGCTATTCAGCACCCCCAGTGAGTAAGAAGTTTGGCATAATATGGAATTCTATTATGCATATAAATAGCAAGCTACAATAAAACCCAGCAATAAGACAAACTTGGATATTGGCAATTAACTTTCATTCTCCTGCTCCCTTTCCAAATAATCAACATCATCTTCTGATGGCAACAAATGCACAGGATTTACTGAAGACGACATACATTTGCGTTCTATTAGTATTGTAGTGGCAGCAGGTAGAACTGTGGCTTTCCCACAACACACTGCTGCTGCATGTTTGTAAATGGTAGTACCTAATTGTTATAGGGAGTTACACATGGGACTGTTGACACCCTCTGTGTTCACTATGTTCGACAGCTTTGGGGCAGACAAGAGTACCAATGTTTAAAAATGGTGACGAGAAACAGCTTTTGCTCCCACAGTTCAGTCTCCTGAGACAACCTTTCGTAATGTCACCAACAACACATTTGAAGTGGGTCACTGGTCACTGCAGTATGATTACTTATTATAATACTTATAATAAGTACATTTTATATGGGTAATATGCATGTTTTGTTTATATAATAAGCAGTTCATTTCCTATGTCTCTAATAAATAAAAACAAATGAATCATTTTTCCTTTTTATTTTTACAGAATAACTGGAAAGTCAATTTAAAAATGTTGTCATTCAGTAACCCTGCAATAAGACGACCTGACATTTTATATGACAGAATTTTTTGGACTCCAATTACTACATTACCGCAGGGTGTAACTGTATTTCTCTGGTGGATCCCAGGTAATTCAAAAAAAACAAAAAACACATTTGTAATCAAGTTAACAACTGATTTAAAATCTTTATCATGCTAAAAAGAATTAAAGAAAAACCAAGACATCTTTGGCTGCAGGCTTACATGACTAACCTTGTAATCAAAAATGTTTAAACTTCTCAAAAATGTTTTCTGTACCTCACCACAATAGGATTGTGGTGCTGCGTTTGCATATGTTTTAGCCATGGGCTATGCCACTTGTAGAATCATGTGGCCTCCTCTCCTTAGGCCAATGCAAACTTCTTCCATCATAAAATGGAAAGATTCATAATTTAAAAACACAATTTACAGCTATTTCTCATCTACACACCACACACAACAAAACTGTGAAGGAAAAAAGAAAAAAAAAAAACAAAAACTTTTCAAATGTTCAAAGTCCCATATCAAAGTAGGAGTATATAAAGACCCTGTTGATCAGCATTTTTTTAGTAAAACGATGGGAAAAGTACTCTGGTTAAGAAAGAACAATTGCAATCAAGCCCTTACCCCTTCCTGATCAGATTAAAAGGAAAAGCAAACCAAACAGTTTTGTTGTAGATGCTGATGTGCCTAAGGTTGATATACCCAGGAAAATGCCTATTTGAGTAAACATGTGCTACTGCCACACACACTGTCCTTCTGCAGGTCTGCACCTGCTTCACTGCAGTATGAAGCCTGGTTGTGGTGCTAGACGGGGAGGTGGCCTCTGTGGCAGTGCTGGGGGGTACTGGGGCCCGAATGGCACTGAGAGTGATGGGAAGCCTGGGGTGGGACCAGATTGTGGGTAGCTCACCCTGGGAGGGATGGGGGGGTAAGGCGTGCCTGCATAGGGCACTGCTGCAGGCTGGGTGGCACCCAACTGGGTAGGCTGAAGAGGGGAGGTTTTCCTGAGCTGCGGCATATGGGAGCTGCTGGTGTTTGGAAGGAAAGAGGCGGAAGCCACTGGATCCTGGGGGCACGTGGGGAGCGCTGGGGTCTGCGCTTGTGCCGACCGGTGGGCCTTCAGCACCATGTCACGCAGCTTGTCGATCTTCACCCGCCTCAGATGGGCTAGTTTCCTCTTGCTCTGGTATTCATCAACAAAGGTTTCCAAGGATATGTTACCATCCAGAAAGGAATCTGCCATATTCTGTTGAAGAGAAGTCAGAGACAATAAGATGTCAAAACACCAAACAGCACAGAAACCAAAGCTCTTCAACACCAGTAGCCATATGCACAACTTTTCGCTGTATTTATATCTGATACCACAACATGCCTGAGAGCTGGGGGGGGGGGGGGCAGACTTAAAGAAGAAGGTGACATAAAGGAAACACAAGCACACAAGGCCTGTCTTATCTCTGCCACGGTCAGGAAATGCTTCCTGGAGGGAGTGACGGTTGGCGGAGACAGCTTTACAGAAGCAGGCCCTTATACACAGCTGTCTGCTTGCAAAATAACAGTGTAGGGGGAAGTGTCTCCAGATTGCGCAGCAGTACAGCAATACTGAAATAGGCCTGTGAACACAAAAAAAGGCTTGTGAGGCTCACGCTTGGTAAAGCCGCCAGCCCTAGCAAGACCCACGCAGACATGTGGATGGTGCAGTGTTGCTAGCTTGTGACTCACACACTCCCACGCAGCATTCCCCACCCATTACGAGGTTCAGCTGGAGGAGGCAGGAGGGATGCAACCTTATTTTGACTATGTTCCAGATTCATGCCCTGCCTTTACCTCTGTTTCCTCTTCAATCTTGGCTCCTTCTGCCTGTAGCAGGGCAAGGAGGGTGTCCAGTGAGCTGATCCCAGATTTGTGATCTACAAACCAACGAGATGGATCATAAGAAGAAAAGAAACATAAGAAGACAAATTATTATGGTTCATTATAAGCTGAAGTCCTGGTCCCACATTATCTGATATGAGAAAGCCATCTGTTTCCTCATGCCCTCTCAATGATACAGGGTCACTTAGGAAGCTATGAAGGGAGGACGTGCTATTACACTAACCTTGTGTGTCACCAACCTAGAACAAAGATTTTGTCATCAGTGTCATCAGATTCACTATGGACTGAAATAGAAACCCTGCTCTGGGTTGCTACCAACAGCAAAACAGGTAACTCCATCGTCCCAAGACAATGCAGCCTATATGTGAGGTATATTAAAATGCATTCATGACAAGTTCTTCACTATATAAAGGCAATGACTCAGCCAATGAAAGTAAACAAAAATACTCCAAAAGGCAATCGTGCCACCATTTCTTAAAGTTTTACTTCTTGGATTTCTCTGGTTTATCTGTTCTCTGATGTGGTCTCCATAGCAATGGCTGTTGAACGTGAAAGAGAGAAACAGATGCTGAAGCGGGCTTGAGTGTCCAGGCACCAGCTGGTCCCAAGCACAGCAGGTGCCTGGATCTGCGTAGGCTTGCAAATGGCTCTCAGCCTCCATGCTTTTAGCCCCTTTTGGGCACAGAGGATCTACACGTGCTTGGGTGTGACTCAGAAAAAAGGGATAGGGGGAGGGGAGTGCATACGATGAACACACTCTTGCAGGAGACTGCAGCAGAAGGCTTGAGAAGTATTACAGGCATAATATACAAATGAACGACCCATCGAATTGACTCTCTAGGGACTCGTCCAGATCCAGCAAAGAGTTAGGCCACTCATTACCTTCAGCCCTGGTAAAGCTGTATTAACTACACTGCACATGCTTTAAGCACAAGACTTAAAAAATTTTATCACTACAACCACACAAGGCTGCTTTTATTGCATCTCTTTGGAAGATAAAACAAAGAACCTCTGTGGACAAACTTATGGGAGTATAAGCAAATGATTCATACTAGGAACAGATATGTGTGTGGTAGAACAAGGAATTCAATCCAGAGCCTTCAATCCTGTCTCTTTTCAGAATCAGTCTATTCTCTGTTTCACTGCAAAGTCGCCTGTTTGCCCTATTTTCAATGGAATAATGAAAAAAAGAGGAGGAGGAGACCATTTTGCCATCCGCCCCTCCCTCCAGGTGAACCTCCCCCAGTGCTGAATAAGGCCCACTTCCCACACAGAACTGGATGAAGGCCCCATTTTAACCAGCTTACCCATGAAATGTCAGAGAACAGACCCCAGCCGATTTGTTCCCAGCGGACATAGGACACACACTGATAGAAGGTGCTCAATGCAGGAACAAGAAAAAGAAAGCAAAATACATATAATCACTGTTGTGACTATCTCCCTGCCTCTTTGAGCCACTTGTCATATCAAAACTACAGTTCTAGTTTTTCAAACATACAAGGTTAGTTATGAGTAACTGGCTTGAGATAAGAGGCCCGATTGCTCTGAACGGTACAGCAGGCTCAGCGGTGCAGTGACAATGTGTCTTTTGGAAGGGAGACTGTCGTGACTGAGCAAAAGCTGACTGTGTGTAGGCTGACACCATCCCAGCTGGAAGCCCAACTCCAGCCTTACTTGTGAGTCATTATGCAGAGACACCTCCATGATGGTGGGTTCTTCGCCCACTGATCTTAGGTGGCAGCAAGATGGATAGTGGGTAACAGCAAAGAGGTGCATGCTGGCCACTGAAAGGCTCAGTCTGGCTGAGTTCCTGCAACCTTGTTTTCAGTCCGCAACCTTTCATGGTACAAAGGAACACTGTTGGCTGAGCAGAAAGAAAACGTAGGGCGAGGGTGCCCTTGCCTGCCACGCTGCAGACCTCCCACAAAGTGATGGTTGCTACGGTTGGGGATTTAGCATTGTGGGTTCAGTGTTGGGAGGAGTAGAGATGAGTCAGCCATCAATGCTCCTTTTGCCAGCAGACGAGTGTCTTAGTAGGGTCACACAACAGGCGTCTGTCCTTACTGAGCTCCACTAACCACATCGCATACAAAATTCACCCAGTGAAAGGCTGCTTGGGAGAAACTGAGAGAAGCACAACGCAGACACAAAGCTTTGCACTTTATCTTCAAATCAACAACAGGTCAATGAACTTATCAGCTCCTCTGGGGGGGAGAAAACAAAAAGCTATAGCTAGGGACAGACTGCAGGGAGTTAAAGTAGACAGTTACTATACAAGCAAGAAATTCTTTATCAGATCAAAATAGATGAAAGGGCTAAAACTCTCAGACAGAAGGACCATTGAAACACAGTGGTCACATTCGTCAGGACTGTTAAGACTCCTGAGGCTTCTTCCATGCAACTATGGAGATTGTAAAGAGGGATTTAATCATTGTTGGTGCTACCTGTCAAACAAAATTCTAAAGTAATAGATATTGACAAATGCTTTACCTTCAGGGTAAAAGCAGAAAAATGACAAACTCATTGTGAGCAACAAATGATTGAACTGGACTAACCAGCTGCCCACAAGGCTGGGCACTATTCAAACACTGGTGTCAGGAGCGCTACAGTGGCAGGATCAGAGTTCCTTGGAAGGACCTGCAGACTTTGTTTGGAGCTTGTTGCCTGGTTACACCTGCGTCACACCAGGTGACCTCACACCTGTTTGCTCTCGACTTACTGTGCACCAGCCTTTGGGTGTGGCAGTGGCACAGAGTAGCCTACAAACAGCACACTGGTGACACACTCGTCACACAGTGCATAGAGCAGAAAGAAGAGCCTGGCTCAGCTGTGGTACAATTTCTCAAGACCTGCCAGCTGACTTGCCTCTTCCTCCAACAAGAAGGAAAAGGGGTCACTGGCCGGCTGAGGGGGGGAAAACAAAAAAAAAAAAAAAAAAAAAAAAACACTGAAAACTGGCCAAACAGGTCATGCCACTGAAGTAACTGTATCTGTTTAGTTTTTATGGACTTCGCATATTGTGCAGTTCCTGCGGGTTTCTTCCTGGTGCTCTAGTTTCTTTGTATAGTCCAAAGACCCATGTTTCAGGTGAACTGGTGATTTTAAATTGCCTACAGCGAGTCAGTGTGTACTAGAATGCATGGGGCTATCCTGTGATTGACTGCCTGACCTAGCTGCCTGAGGTTCAGGGGTAGGCTGCTTGCTACCATGATCCTACCTTAGGATAAGAAGTAGTAATCAACAGTGAGTGAGCATTAAGTCAAGTTATATGTCATAAAAATAAACACTGAAACTAAAGACACAAATAAAACTTCTGATTATGCATCCTTGAAGTACCAGTTAAAAGATATTACCTAAAGTAGACTTTCGAAGCTGGAATATCTCAAAGAGGTCTTGAAGCTGCCGGTAGCTCTTGGTGAGCTCATTCTTCTGGGAATCCAGTTTGGGCTGGAGAAGAAGGTTCTGCTCTGCCAGGCTCCGGTTGCTAGCCAGGGTCATCTGCTTGGTCTGTTGTACCTCCTGCACCTGAAATACAGACATCCTGTCATAATGCCTCACTCCACACCTGTGCATAACGGTGTGGAGTCTGTGATACATACTGATGGCTATGGTCTCTTCCACAAGCAAGGAGGTCTGGTAAACTTCCATGGAGCACTATTGTTAGACCATTAGACAGGTACTGGTTGCTTACATCATCCCTTTCTCTTTTTGCCATTTTTTTTCCCAATAGACCAGCTTCCCTTACAATCAAGTCATTTAATGGGTTTTTGGACCATAAAAGGTAGAAGTATTCTGGTTTACTCCTGTCCAGAGTGGATTTATGTCAAAAGAATACCAGGTGGTCAAAGTGTCACTTGGACAACATGCCAATATGCCCACACACAGCTGACAATATCTGCTGTGGTAGACCAACAGCATGAAAGAACAAATCTGTGGTGAGCAGGAGGACTTTTTTTGAAGTCTCATGGTATCACCAACTCAAAAAAAAAAAATTAGGACACCAATATTGAGTACTATTTTTTTTTTTTTTTTTAAAAACTGGAGCCTAATATAGAACCATAAAATTCAAGCAATGAGCAGCTGCCAAAATGCCTGGATTTCCATCTGCTTCTCACTTCACAGACAACACACTGCAAGGACCTTATTGCAGAGGGGAGGTCTCATAGTTCCGAACAGCGGCCCCTGAAAAACCAGTGTTGGATTTGCATGCCCCTTGTATGATCGGATGTTCACATGGAGCTCAAAGTGAACAATACACCCTCTGAAACAATCTTTTCCTCTTCACTCTCCACTAAGGGTGCAGACAGCAAGTACACCTGTTGAGGATTTAGTGTAATGTAGGTGATGTTCTCCAGTTAAAAATGTAGACCTGTAACTGGAACAAATCCTAGAAGGTTGCACACTGTTATGCTTTTCAAACTGGTACTTATGTCACAATCAGAGCTGCATAAATGGATAAAATCAGCTATATTTTCATATGAGCATTTCAGGAGGGAAAGCCAAACACAGGAGTTCAACAAATCTGATACCGAAAAATTGCCTATGTATTTGGTACTACCTTTCACTTACAGGATATAACAGTTATGAGATTTGTAAAACAAATCATTTCAGTTAGCTACATCAATTTTGCAGAGCTAAAAACTAGGCCACTGAAACCCAAATCCTCCATTTGAGAACTTCTACAAAGGCACCTTCTATTCTATTCTTATTCAGCTCCAGTGTCAGGTAAACAACTGTCATGATTCCTGAGATAGTGACGAGTATACCTGATCTGCTTGCACCCTATGCACAGTAGTTCTGAGCTTTAAAGCACCAACATGGATCAGATGATCTCTCTCAGAGTTAATTGAAATACTGATACTTTACTGTGTAAGCAGTTCAAATCCAGTGGGTGTTTTCATAGCCACAGAGCTCTGCTGGTCTGGGATGAGACTGTTCTTTTTCATCAGTATATCATTATACCTTCCAGTCTAAAAAAGGTTTATAAAAACATTCATCACCATTAAGTCTTAGTTTAATCACTTTGCTTCATGTGAACAGGAGATACAAACAAATTTGCAAAAGTAAATATCAGTATTGATATAAACTACAGAATGTATGCTGTAAACACATCTAGACATAAAGTGGGAAGAAAGGTGCTACCTGGAGTGATTAGCAACAGAACCAGCTCAACAGCTGGATACTCATAAAGTGTCTTACTCTGAAGGGTCTGCACTGTAGGACAAATGCCAGACAAATAGAAAATTGCAGTTTAGGAGCTGGAATATCATGTAACACTGAAATCGAAGAGAAGAAGCAGAAGACAACCTGCTCATGCGGTCTAGAAGAGCATAGCAATTACTATATTATTTCAGAATCATGACCTGTGGTCAAACGTCCTCTACAGGTTAAAGTCCCTGCAACTACCTTGCTGTTAGTCCCCAATGAAAAACCTTTTTTCCACTCTGATATTTCAGTATTATGGCACCAGCAACTGACATTTTCTGAGAAAAACACCACAATTTTTCAGCAACTCCGGAACATAAAACAGCTTTATAAAACACTTTTAAGGTGAGGTTTAAAAAAACAAAAATAATGAACCGTATATTTGAAAACAATGACTTTGCTACCTTAGTTTACACAACATCCACAATGTAAAAAAAATCATACTTCCCCAAAATGTCCAACTTTATAAGTGTGATACAAAATAAAATGCATGAACTGTGTAAGCTGTTGGACAGCAAGGCATTAAGTGATGCATGACAGACCCTGGACTGTGGATTTCAATCTGACTTAATTTGTATGGAGTTTACATGTTCTCCCCATTTTTGTATGCTTTTCCTCTGGGTGCTTCTGTTTTCACCCAATAAAAAATGTGTTTTGGCCAAACTGACAACTCTAAAGTGCCCTTTGCGTTGTGTGCAAGTGAATGAGTTTATGTGTGGATGTGACTGTGCTGTGATGGACTGGCATTCCATCCAAGGGTGTACTATGTTTTACATCCCATGCATTCCAGACACAGTGGGCCCCCGAGATCCTACATTTAACAACTGGTTGTGAATAATGGATGGATGTGCAAGTTGTATTCCTTAAACAAACTCATACAGAAAGAGGTATGCAAAAAAAATATTGTTACTGATGGAATAGGGTTGGTATTCTCTCTGTCTGTTATGCATCAGGGATCAAACACAGAAATAAGTATTTATATATCCTGGACTTCTGCAATGCTGTCCAGAAATCAGGCACAGGACTACCAGGCAGGTGTAGATCATAGGCTGTAAAAGGGACAACTACCATTTCAAATGCTATTAAAAAGATGTGGTTTGTCACAGTTATGATCAACAAACTCCATCAAATACTCTTACTGTTGCTTGTGTTTATGCTCTTGATGCTGTCTTTGAGCTATAGACCTAACAAGCCCAACACACTGGCACAGCTACAGACGGGAGTTAAGGGAACAAAACTGTGTCACAAGCCAATGAATCACAAAATACACACACACACGCTCACCTTGACAGAAACAGCTTTCATTTAAAACACATTTCAATACGGTAATAATTCTAGGATATTTCCTGGCAGTTAACCTTTATTTAATATGTGTTTTTATTTAACCATGTGTTTTTTTCTCCCCATAGTTCCTAGGTTTGTGTTACACTGCCCCAACAATCAAACCTTTTCTATGGGAGAATCAAACATGCGATGTGTAACTTTCCTACATCCTGATGGGTCTCGCCTGAACTCAGGTCTTGGGCTCAGTCCAGTCCTCGGCAGTGACTCAGATGAGCTTGCTGAGCCACACTGCAGTGTTCACACTCTTCTGAAGCATTGATCGTGGCCAGTAGGAGTGTTCACACTCGTACTGGCCACGATCAATGCTTCAGAAACAGGCCATGATGAACCCTTGACCTTAGCCAAATACTGATGTAGGCCTGCAGTCTGCTTATCAAACAAAACTAAAGGGAGGTGAGTAGAATGCAGATTCTTCTATCTCATCATGAACAGAGTCACATACTTCCAAACGGCACATGTAAATATATGATGACATTCATTAAAAGGAACAGGACAGTTGCACAGGTCACACTTAAAGGTACTGTTTAAATTGTGTTTGCTACTCTTCCTTGGCTTCATATGAACTGCAATACTTCAACATTTTGGCTAAAAATGATTTTGTTTTAATTTCATATGTTCTACCACTGTTTGAAAAGAAAACTATAAAGATCATGTACTGGCCTTTTCAGAAGTGAATGAGTGTAACCAATCCAGTGTTTGAAATGTCAAATGTATTCTATCAAGGGAAGGAGCAACTTCTGTTTTAACCACCCATCACAAATGATCAGACCAAAATACAGCAGTAACTGTTTGACCAGGAATAAACCATGTCAAAGAAAGGGAAGGCACATGTTGCACTTGTTTTTCAGGTTGTCTGATAAATATTTTGTTTGCACAACATACTATGTAAACAGCAAAACCACTGTGGACATTGGTACAAACCAGGCTTGCATGTGATCAAAACTCTTTAGCAGAGAAAAGTCTCATCACTTCAAATGATCTCCATAGAAGTTTCAAAAAGATTTCAAAGAAAAATTAGAATTTCTGGGATAAATTGGCATAGCTGACACTTTTGTAGTGGATTAAAAACATTACATGATAAAAGAAAATCAGTGGAGACTTCCCATGCAGACAACTCAATTGACAGAAAAATGTCAAAGTTTGCAGTTCAACTGGTCCCCCACCCAGCGAGAAAGGGGCACAATTTGGCTCCTCCAGGTAACAACTGTCAAGTTACATTTCAAATTCATTTTCTAAGAAAATGTTTGGCAATTCCTCAGTCCTCACAATGTTCTAAAATTGTTGGCTATAGTACAGCAAACTCACCCTTTACTCATCAAGCTACTGCCTGCAAGTGCACCAAACTGGACAGGTGTAGGACACCTTCACCAGTAAGATGAGGTGTACTGTTACCACTGAGACCAAGGAATAACTTGAGAGAACATGATGACTGTTGGATGTTTATGGGATGAATCAATCAAAAGTCAGTACCTACAGACAGGGTATTTCTGTACAGCAGAATCAGGCTCTGTACAGTACAGTCAGCACATCTACTATAAGTCAGTGTGTTTGTACAGTACAGTGTCTCAATATTCCTGATCCGACTCTTCGGCCACAATTAAAATTGTTAATCTGTGATTATTATTTTAACTGACTTCATCTCACGCTTATGTGCAAGAGATTAAAATCGTGTTTAACTAGCTTCATTTCTGTGACTCGTCCGCTAACATGTCGTTGGATGCAAAATAATCGCCAATCGGTGTCTCCTGTTGTTTTTCCATTGTTATTACTGTTTTAGCGGATAACATTATTTCCTCACAATACGCAGTTTCCTTGACAACACCTATTTAAATGAATTAAATGAATGGGGACCAAACAAGTGAAAAAACTTTGATATTGTTAAAGTACACTGCTAACCAACCATCACAAATAAACGGGATAAAAGGGTTATTTAAGACACTTTTATGATTGACTGCATACACATTGGGGACACTGAGTGTGCCGAGGCACAGGCCTGAGCGGACCGTGTACCGCACCGCACCGACACTCACGTACTTTCACACTCAGCTATTGCCCAAACCGACTTCAAGTCGCAACGCTCACCTCCTGCATTTCTTGGACAATTTTGTCGAGCTTCTCGTCGTCCTCCAGCAAGTTGTTCAATTGCGTCAGGGTGTACGAGCTGAATTTGCCCCCGAAATCCGACATGTCTGAGCCGCTGTAGAGGGTTCCCCCTCAGGACAGAGCGCGCGAGGACAACGGACAAACGGCTCGCGCTCCCCAACCGGAAGCCCCGCGCGCTCCGCGTCCACGGGCGTGAGTCCGCAGCGGAGAGAACACGACGTCACTGAGCTCCCCGCACAGTGAGATAAAGCGACACATACACACTTGCGTCACAGTCAGCTGCTTCTGTAGTCTGTTCAGTCCTCCAAAATTGACCTAATTTGTCAGTAAGCTGAACGGTCTCACCAATGTTTACAACAAACACGTCATCACAATTGTGAGTTTTGCTATTGCCATAAAAGATATGGAGACATTAATACAAGAAGGTATTTTAATGTATCAATGTAGGGCAAGTACTCTGATCGAGGGTTTTACAGTAGGAGTATGAAGCAGGAATTTGAACTGGCAGGCAGATTTCACCTTAAAACACCATAAATTGAAGCACTGCCCCCCCGTGTGTGTGTGTGTGTGTGTGTGTGTGTGCGCGCGTGTGAGACTGACCATGCAAAATTCCTTACCTTATATTAACAGGCAAAAAATAGGAGGCACATGTGGTTTTCGGGAACTTTTAACATTTTCCAAACAAATACATACATTTAATTAATATTTTAATCCCATTATTTATACCGAACAATTATACAGAAACTACGTGGTTCACAAACAGAGGTAAATGTCTATTATTATGCTTTTTCATGATAAGGGTTGGGTGGCCTGATTCTGACCTTTGATATTCTGATGATTCTGATATTTTTCAGTTGAATTGGTTGCTTCTTCCTTGCTAGAAAAATACAATTAACACATATTTAATACATTCTGCACCCCATTGTTTTTTCTCTACTTACACTTTTTCATTCTTCTGTAACATCTGAAGTGCAGAAGTTCATGTCAATAAACCTAATAAGCCTCACTTAACCTCATCTCATCTAATATTTCTATTATAGGAACACTGAGACTCTTTGTATAAGCTGCCAATGAACACAGAAACAGTCTTACAGCAAATTTTAATTATTTATAGCTTTATATGTTTTAACTGTTTTTATTTATTTTTACATTTTCATTTGCACACAAAAGAGCTTTTGGCCCCTTTTGTTGAACACATGGATGGCACTTGCAGCAATGGGTATGCCAGCCATAGCAAAACATACAAAGTAATAAACTATATATCACTAAATGTTATTACATTTAAACTTGTTGAAAGACAACGTCCATGCTCCAGAGAAGCCATGCCACACCTGAGGGAGCTGACTGTCTAGTGTGATGCTCCATGTCACCAAGGCTTGTATTTTAAATCAAAGTGCATCTTCTCCTAATACTTCTTGGAAGTGTTAGTTGATAGCAAATTTTATTTTGCATCATACTAATTACATTTTGTCTTAAATGTACATTCTCATAATACAATTGTTCTTTATTCAAGGGAAGCCTGTATTACAATGCTGTAATATAACTGTCTGAGATATGATTAAATTTGTCTGAAATATGATTAAAGATGTATTTCCATGGGAAAAAGCCACATTGAATATTTATAAATATGCAATAAGTTTTGGTGAAACTCCTCTAAACTAACTATGTAATATCAAATAGCTAAGACATTAGACGTGATGTTGTCATGAACATATACTAATGAACAAGACAGTATTAAACATATTATTTATTTTCTGCTTACAATCATGTAATTTGTTCCAAATTTTTAAAATGACATGAACAGTAATATTTACTGTGCCTTATACTCCTTTATCAGCACTAAGTAGACCAAAAGTTGTCCCAGATGTTAGTAACAGAGACTGTTCTCTGACCCAGTGCTGTCTTGTTGAACTCTCTGCTTGCTCCTGTTTGGCGGCAAAAAGATGGAGTGGGCTGGGTTATGCATGTCAGTTGCCGTCTCGGTGCCCAACAGCTGTCTGTGCACTAGCTTGGAGTAAAGACCCCCTCTGGCCATGAGCTCTGTGTGTGTGCCCTGTTCTGCCACACAACCCCGCTCCAACACAATGATGTTGTTTGCCTTCTCCACAGTGCTCAGACGATGTGCAACCACCAGCACTGTGCGGTCCTTCATGACATCATTCAGGGCCTGCTGAACCTGTGGAATAGAGCAGATCCCTACTGTTACATCTATCCACAACAGCTGTCCTACTGATAAATGGAGTTGGTCTTTATTAATACATTTTTATAATAACAACTGCTGTGACTACACCTCACAGCACAACAATCAAGCCTACTTGAGGAAGACAAACAGATGGCTTCTTGTCACCTCTCCTAAAGTCCATGCTGTGAGCCTAGCCATTTCTTTGAATAGTACAGACTACATCCTTCATCAGGTGACAAAACACTAATCTAAGGACAAAACACACTCAGGGAGAACACTATTTGACCAATCCAAACCACCACCCTGCTGCCACCTGAAAAAACTGTGCATTTTACTGTAAGCAACAAGGTGCAGAGGACCCCAGACATCTCACAGACTCAAAACACTTCCCTGGGCCTCCAAACCACAGATGGCTAGTATGGCACAGCAGGGATTCACACCCAGGCTTGGATGCTCTTCAATTTTCCTGATGAACACTAACTGCACCTGGCTATAAATATATTTTAAAGAGTTAAGTTTTAAGTATTGAGTGTTTAACACTATTAATCCTATTTGTTTCTTTTTTCCTTTTGCTGGAGCATCACTGAAAACTGCAAAAATTCATCCCCTGGGTTCCCACATTAATTTGCATTCTTTGGCCTATGGATTACTTTGTGTAATCTGCAGTGTCAAAGGAAAAATCTTGCATAAACTGCATGAGAGGTCACTGACCTCCTTTGAAGCACTGTCATGAGAGAACCTATCATAAGAACCTTTGTATTCGCATAGTGCAAATGCAGGGTTTTGTTAGTAACATCTATATATGTACTTTTTTAAAATACTGTTCCACTTTTGAATCCTGCCTTTTGAAAACTTTTTTAGCTCTGTGACATCAACTGTAAAACAGGTGTATTCTTTTGATTAGTAAAAAAAAACACAAGCAAAAATTCAACATTGATCAAAGGCACAGAGTTTGGTTTGCTGTGCATCCGAAACTACAGTCTGTACAAACTCATAAGGTTGTGGTCTGTATGGGTGATAACTGCAACTTCCGGTAATGGACATGAAACACAGCAAACTGCTCAATACCACAGGCACCCTTCCAGGTCCCCCTTCTTGCTTACAGTGTGTTCACTCTCAGCATCCAGAGCACTGGTGGCCTCATCCAGGATGAGTACATGAGGGTTTCGTATCAGGGCACGGGCGATAGCGACCCTCTGCTTCTGTCCACCTGACAGGTGGGCCCCCTTCTCACCCACTCCTATCTCAGAAATAAGGAAAGGAGTGGGGAAAAGAGAAGGGGTCAGATGAAATCAAACTGAAGATGTGCCTTAGAAAGCCATCATATCAACCCAGCCACAAAAGCACAATGTATTCTAATACTGTTAATTTAATTTTTGTATATAATGTATTGTAAAACTAGGAGGCATTCATATTTGACCCTTAGTCTAATTAATGTTTCTGGTGAAACACAATATGTACATATTTAATTGCAAGTCTTTTCTAAGTCTTTTAATGACCCTTCACTTTTAGTCATGTCACCTGTATCATAACCTTTAGAGAGGTTGCAGATAAAGTCATGGGCATTGGCATTTTTGGCAGCTTGTACCACGGCCTCCATAGGGCAGTCCATCAGTCCATAGGATATGTTCTTCTGGACCGAACGGGCAAATAGGACAGGCTCCTGCCCAACCAGGGCTACCTGCAAATATCCAGCCAGAGATATGCAGAACTTCCACAAAAGTTCATTTAAAACAATCTAACAATACAGTTGGCTTCCCTGTGAAACAGGCACAGCTGTCTTTTTGAAGAACATTAAACTGACTGCTTATTGTTTATCAAAGAGTCTAACATCCATCATCAATAACCACAACCACATCCAGTCTGAAGCCTATCTTGAAACCACTCTCAGGTACAACAGGCTGAGATTATTTTTAAGGTAAAATAAAATTTTAAACAATTTAAAAAACATTTTACTAAAACGTTCTGCAGCTTAAATAAACTATTTTACTAATATTGACTTACTGTTGATATGCAGTCATGTATCTACATGCAGTATAGTATCTGTATATTTAGATATTTATATATTAGGCTTCTACATGGCTTATTCCTGTTTCAAAAGAGAAAGGCTGTGCTTTTTCAGGTTCCCCAGTGGCACCCTGACCTGGGAGTGAAGGTAAGTATGCTGATAGGCATGGACAGGCCGCCCATCCAGGAGGACCTGACCCTGCTGGGGGCTATAGAAGTTCTGCAGCAGACACACACAGGAGCTCTTTCCACTTCCCGAAGGGCCAACCAGGGCTGTCACCTCACCAGGTCTAACCACAAAGGAAATGTCCTGAAACAAGCGAAAAACACAGTATTATCCAGATTACCCAAATCATTTCATAAACCTTCTAGTGAAATATACCACATGCATAACACAGGCTCCACTCTGACAGCTTTCACTGAATAAGTGGAGGACTGTAAATCTCACTATGCATTTTAACAGGGATTTCCTTTGTATAGCTGTTTCCTTTTACTGTAGTTTAAACTTATAAATGAAAACTAAACTTTGCATAATGACCTGTCAATTCAGAATTATGAGAAACACATTCTAAAAACAGAAATTATAATTCAAAATATACACCTTGGTGAGATTGTCTCATAAAGCAAGCAGACTTCCACCTATGTGGGGTGTGACTTGTTCTACACAAACACAACAGGCTTGTAGAGCTACGGTGGGTTATAAGCACCTCAGATATGACTCTTTATAATCTAAACTAAGCCCTGATGCAAAAAAATAAAGGAAATGCTCAAAGTTGACTATGCAAATGAAAATTAAAAAAACTGAATTCTTCTCAAAAGTAATATTCATTATGAATGAATGTGATTTGATTTACTATTCTTTCGCACCAAATAATACATCTACAGATAGATCAGCAGAGGTTATATATGTGTTATGAGTAATTACATTAATTATTATTCTCTACAGTCGTCCCTCAATATTTGCAGGTTCCACATTCACAGATTCAGTTATTTGCGGGTTTGCCATCAATAATTAAATGGGAATTTTTTGGAGATTTATGGTGTACTGTGAAAAATTGTAGACAACTTTCATATGTAAAGAAAACTTTTTAAAAAATAGTAAATATACACTCATTCACTGACACATACACACTATAGGGAATTTATATTCACCAGTTCAACCAAAACATTTCTTTGGACTGTGGGAGGAAATCAGAACATCCAGAAACCCACAAATTTGGGAAGAAAAGGCAAACTCCACAGAGAGAGAGAGAGAGAGAGAGAGAGAGAGAGAGAGAGAGATCCAAACCCATGTTTGAAACCACAGCCTAGAAACTAAGGTAATCATTGTGTTTACATGCCCCAAAAGAACAAAATAATAAAAATATAAAATAAGAACATAAACGACAAGGGACCATGCAGATATGTTATCTACTAGTGATTTCGAACATATTGGTCTTAAGCCTGGATTGAAAGGTGTCTCTAACAGTTTTGATATTTTTAATTTAGTTTTGAATTAGATTTTCTCTGGAATCTTGCTTGTTCTGCCAAAAAAAAAAATAAACCTTTTTATGTCTCAAGAAAACATTATCTATTACAGGGAATTAAGAATTCGTTTAACAACCTTGTATTGACCGAAATACTGGCCACAACACATAAACAGACAAATTCCCTGCCCCTGTGTGACCCTTAACTCAATTACAATCCTATATGGTACCTTCAGTACAGGCTTTTCTGGGTGTGTGGGGTAGGCAAATGACACATGTTTGAATTCCACCAGCCCCTTGAAAGTGTCTGGGTTCTCCTGTTCATTGTGGGGGTGAATGGGCTTCCGGTCGATGTACTCAAACACCTTCTCTGCTGCGCCAACACCCTGCATGAGCCCAGTGTATACTGAGGCTATGCTCTGAAAGACATGTCAGACAGAAGATATGTCATCTGAGTTAAGTCAGGTAGCTAAATGGTTGCTTTTTTCCCCACTTTAAATGGACACAAAACATCAACACGTAAGAAATTTATTCAGGAACTAATTTTTGGTTGTCACATAAATACGTAGCACACACCAATGACAAATAACGATCCCTGTAAAACTAATGTCTGAAGAGACGAGACCTGCCTCCAAGCACTCTCCCAACTCCAGCTCATAGATAATGAAGGAGATGAGGGTTCCTCCAGTCATCTGCCCAGTGATCACCAAATGGCCCCCATAGAAAAGGATGATCACCTGTAGCGCAAGTTCTGTGATCTGGGGTAACAGGAGAAATAACTGCAAAAAAAATCTGCATGGACCACAATCCTCTATCAATTATACTTTTCCAGCATCACCAACACTAGTATACTTTGTTATTCTTGACATCAAGTGAGTTGACATTACTATCACCAACATAGATACATGCATGTGGGATCCCAACTTTTAATACCAGGTTCCCCTTTAGGTGTCTGAACTAGTGACTGAGTAGTTCGTACACAGCTGGACCACATGAAACAGGAGTAGGCCATTGCTTGTTTTTTGTTGAGCTCAAACATCTCTTGCAGCCTCCTGTAGTATGCATCAGCTTCCTGGTCCTCATTAGCAAAGCTGCGGACAGTTTTCATGGCTGATATGGTCTCCTCTGCCACTTTATTAGCTTGAGCCAGGGAGTTCTGCACTGCTTTGGTGAGCTTCTGTAAGGCCAAACGGAATGCAGAATCAATAAAATGATATGAACACAACAACACTCACAGCCTAGTTAAGAAACTAGCCAGGTGCTGGTGAAGGACATGCTGATTTTGATTCATAATCAGGTAAACCCACATTATAACTGCTTTACACAGACATAATATGGATGTCTTCTTAGATAAGTAATCTAAACATTTGTGTTGATATAACATTAAAATTATGTCAGAATGAGAGACAGAAGGGAGGGGCACTGCTTGCCTTGTAGTACTCTCCATAGAGCTTGGAGATGACAGCGATGAAAGGAAATCCCATGATGGTGACGAGCGACAGCTTCCAAGACATTCCAAACATGAAGAAACAGAATCCAAGGGCTTTGATGAAGCTTCGCAGGAACAGGTTGACATTCTCTGAGATGAGATCACTTACTTGCGTGGTATCAGATGTTAGCCGTGAGGTGATGTCACCTGGAGACAAATTCATGGATGGGACCAAACAACTGATATGTAACACTGAAGAGAAACCCCAGTAAAAATGTTGGTATCCTTTTTGGTATGTCAAAAGTATCTTTTGATATCTTCCACAGAACCCATAATTTGCTCATTTAAATTACAGCTTTATCAGTCATTCTAACGATACATTTTCTTTAATTGGTTCTGTTGGCAAATACATACAAGTGATATAAAAGCACCTGTATGGTTTGCATCAAAGAAGCCAATCTCCTGATGCATCAATGATCTGAAGAGAAGATTCCGCAGCCGGACGTTTAACCTGGCAAAGGTGATTGAGAAGACACCTCCTCGCACTCCAATGGCTATTGAGCTAGAAATAGAGGCAGGTCAGTCACACAGAATCCAGTTACATCTTGGGGTTGCAGGTAACGTAGCAGTTAGAGTGGTTATCATCACTCTTAAACGTCAAGAACCAAGGATTGAATCCCAGCTCCAGACCCACTATACACAACAATTTTACTCCAGTAAAAATCACCCAGTTGTATAAATGGGTAAATATTAGTAATATTAGCTTAACATGGTAAGTTGAGTACACGTGACTCAAGTCCACATGCTTCTTCTCTGCTGAAGTGAAGCCTTTTGTGTGACTTAGCAAAGTGATTTCAGTGAAGCTCCTGTTTGAGTTCCAGTAGTAATGTAACCAGATCTGTTAATATAAAACTTACACTGAATAATGTAAATGTTGCGAGACAATGAAAACTAAACAGGACAACAGGTGCGAATATATCCTGAGTAACAACTCCTGTGATGTGCAAAAGATTAATATTAAAGGCAACAGTTTGAAATACCTGACAAGGGCCAGTGTTGTAAGAGTTATCAAAGGCTTACTGAAGTACTGCATACTTTTGTGGATCACAATGCCATCTATCGCCAGTCCAGTGTAGTATGGGATAAACGCCTCACCTGAAAGCAAAAAAAAAAAAAAAAAAAAAAAAAAAAAAAAAAAAAAAAAAAAAAAAAAAAAAAAAAAAAACAAAATTAAA